>JAQIWK010001343.1:0-10829 GCA_034695265.1 Dissorhina ornata
TCTCTCTCTCTCTCTCTCTCTCTTTCTTTCTTTCTTTCTCTCTTTCTTTCTTTCTCTCTTTCTTTCTCTCTTCATTCTATTTCTCACAATTTATTTAAATTTAATATTGAATTGATTATCCTATTAATTAACATATTTTTAATTTGAGTAATATTTCAAATAATCTATTCTGTTATTGAATTGCAATCACATTTTCTGAAAACATTTAGTTTATCGGTTGTATTAATTGTTATTAATAAATTGTTAATCATTATATTTGTATAAATTAATTTTATTGTAAACTAAATAATATTAAAATATAAAACATTAGATAATTGGTCAAATAAATATATTAAATAATAATTAATTGTTTAAAGTAATATTTAAGAGAGCATTTTGTACGTAAACATAATCATCTGAATTCAAATCCAATTTAGTTGTAATGTCTTCTAATTTTTTGCGATCTTTAGCTCTAATAAAAGGCTATTTCAATAAAAAAAAATATAAACCATATTAAATATTAAACAATTAAAATAAGCATTTAAAATTATTACATCAACCATTAACTTGATAAGTTTGGTTTCTTTAGCCATGTTAAATTTAATGTCAAACTCATCAATAAGTTGAAGATATTTAATCAACACTTCTTGTGGAGCATTGTTTCGATGCAACAAATAGACAACTTTGTCGAAAGAAATGCAAGACTTGACACGTTTATTACCAAACCATGACTTGAATGTAGAAATAAAAATAATATCAAACATTAAATAATGAATTATATTGAATAATGATGTTTATCTGACTTTATAATGAAAAAGGACATCAATTTGAGACCATTGTGAAGTTTTAGCTAAAGCTGATATAGCTGTCCAAATGAACTGCTTTTCAGTTAATTGAAATGTTTTGAGGATAGCTTTAGGACTGGCTAAATGGTTTTCAGGCAAATCATAGTCATATAAACAACATGAATATAAGCTTGATATAAGAGGTAAATCAATCAAAGGTGTTGGTGGTATTTGTTTGAACACTTGGTTCAGCCCTTGTCGGTGCTGTGAGTTGTGGTAAGAGTCAATGGGTAACTGTAGCTCTAAAAGTGAGATGTGCTCTGAAATCCAATGAGTCAACAAAACACAATGTGCGCCTCCAGTACTCAAATGATTTCGTAGACAACTTTTCAAATGACTAATTTTGGTGTCAATGTTGCAACAAGTGATAGCGTGAGTGTAGGCCGTAATGGCCGCCTCTTCGTGTCGGCCTAACATAGACAATGTGTCCATTAATTGGCCGATTCGTTGCTTTTGTTTCAAGTAAAACAAATAGTGGTCGGCAGCCAAACACCGTTTGCTTAACTCATAGTTAAAAGTTGACGGTTTGATAGTCCGCTCCAAATGAAGTACAACACTAATGATCACATTTCCTTCATTACTCTCCAAAGCCCTGTCCAATAGTGACAACTTCTCGTCCAACCCTTTATATTCATTCAAATTAATGTCCAATCCTTTTGACATTAAACTAATTACATCTTTAGATGACTTTTTCGTATCACTACTAATGCATTGCTTTTCTAATTGTGTCAAACATTTTTCAATCTGGTTTTGTACCAAACTTTGTGGTAATTGTAAATCTAATCAATATATCAATTATATTACAGATTAGGTTAGGTATCACTTGATTACTAGAATATATTTCATATCAATACGTGAGCTCTTGGTTTGTACGACAGACGGCTCACTTGAAAGGGACGGCTCATCCAAACCTGAGGCCAATTGATCCTACATGTGGTGACATAAAAGAGTTGTCAATTGACATTCAATATATCATAATATCATATCATATATAGTATACATCGATGTCATCAAAATTGAAAGCACAAGATTGGTTCTGACTCCAGAAGTCGTCGTCAACACATCCAACCCTATATGATATACGCAAACATATTTACAGTAGTGACCATTGAGTACAATCATACAATACAGTATCAGATACAAGTAGATGACCATCACTTACCAGTTTGATTTGTGACTCATTGCATCAATCAGTCATTTGATAATTCAATTTCAATTACAGCCGTAAAGTGTCTGTAAATGTCACTCATGTGCTGATCGTAACAGCTGTTCGTAATTTGTTGTCAAATACTTTGTTTACAAACAAATGGTATTTAATAAGCAATGAATGATTGACTGATTGAGTGATCAACGATCGGTGCCAACATTGAATGCATTGAATGTTTGAATCAATAGATTGTCTCAAAACATGTCTAATTTAATTGAATATCATATTCGCGATGTGATTGTCATTGAAGTAGTTAAGGTGAGTGACAAATGAATGCATATGTTATGCCATTTGAATGTTTGATTGTATCAAAAGTGGGATAATTGGCATCACTTGGAGACAAATGGCGTCGAAGATGTACGAAGACTTAGTGTGAATCCGATGTTGACTCCATTATCTGTATTGAACTCACTATTGGTCCGAGCATTCAATGTCAACGGGTATTGTATTTGATATATATATGTATTGAAATGACAATTGAGATATTGCGTAATGTATAACTTTGCCATTTGTCAAATTACAAATTCATATTACAAAGCTTATTCAATATTTAATTTGGTAACCCTGTTACTATATTTTAAATTACATGTAATGTACAGATGACCTGTGTTTTACATATTGAATATTTCATACATAAGGCGCTATCATTTAAGTATTAAAAGGCTTAACTAACCAATAGTTAACTTAATTGGTTATATTGGATTCAGACTGATTGTAATTAATTGTTATTGATTATAATATGTTATGTTTTAGTGACTTTTCACTGCATTACTTACGTCGGGATACTTATCAGTTGTGTTGTATTGAGTCTGATGTTGAACTCAAGTTGGCATACCTTCACAACTCGGAGCCGTGCCTTCAGATAAGACTTGTGATGGACTCTAATGAGAGTCAATCTTTGGCTGATTGGGATGTAATCACTACATCAGATGTGGTGCGCAGTCAGACTACATCAATGGCATTGTCGCTCATAAATCAGGTTTGATTTGTTATATAACTTACCGCTTATTACTTGTATTATTGATGACTCATTTGACTGATAATGACATTCAAAGGTTGAGAAACTGATGAATAGAGCACTGGATAGCAGTAGAAACAAGCAAATGACAGATTGGATGACAACGGCTGTAAACGACAGTCAATTTCGGCAATTTTTGGACTTTGAAGGCAAAGTGAAGTCCACCAGAGATATGCGAATTGCTGTCTACCGGCGCGGTGTTGAACCAAGTCTTAGGAAAGTTGTTTGGAAACATCTTCTTAATGTGTATCCACACGGACTCACTGCTCAACAAAGAATTGATTTCATGAAACTTAAGAGTCAAACGTATAATCAAATGAAAAACTTATGGAAATGCAACCAAAACGACCCAATCGTTGAACAAACTCTTTATACGGTTGTGTTATTTGGCAATTGAATTAAAGTTCAAAATGACTTATTTTGTCTCATTTCAGGTTAAGAAAGATGTGGTGCGAACCGATCGTTGCCATCACTACTACTATGGCAATAGTGATGATGACAACGACAATGTGATTGCTCTTCTAAATGTATTGACCACTTATTCACTTAATCATAAAGACAAGTATTGCCAGGGAATGAGTGATTTGGCCTCACCACTCTTATATGCAATGAAAGGTATTCAATATTCAATACACTAATCATCATTACACTCATCATTACATGATTACAGTTTATGTTTATTTGAAAATCTAGATGAAGCTCACGCTTACGTATGTTTGTGTGCTTTAATGGACAGACTGTCTGATAATTTTAATTGTAATGGACAAGTAATGTCTCGAAAATTTGCACATTTGTCACAACTATTGCAGTATTACGATCCGGAGTTTTACTCGTATTTGCGATTACAAGGAGCACATGAATTACTGTTCTGTTACCGATGGCTACTTCTCGATTTGAAACGCGAGTTTCCTTTCGATCACACCCTCCATATGCTTGAAGTATTGTGGTCTTCCATGCCTTCCACACATATCAACATAAGTTTACATTTATTTGATGATAACTTCCTATATATTCCAAACAAACTTACAAAATTGGGTCCAAATATATCCATTAACTCGGCATCCAATCCACTTAAACAGAAGACATCAACTTCTCGTTCACAAAGTCTTAATTTTATGACACACTTGTTGAGCAGTGACTCAATAATAGGACCATTAAGTGTTGATACAATTGAATATGAATCCAAACCACAACAACACTTAACACTGACTGATAATAAATGTTGTGCTCATTCGCTGGGATCAGCTCATAGTGTTAGTTGTGAAGATCTAAATCAATTGAGTACCAGTTCAGCCACAACGGCTACAACAAAGTCTTCCTCGTGTTCTTCATTGGAAGTACTATCGAAGGACTTGTCTGGTCTATCAACAGGTATTGCACTTTTAAGTCCCGAACAGTTGGGATCCAACGACGCCTTTATGATATTTTTATGTTTAACTATATTATTGCAAAATCGGGATAAAATAATGAATGATAATTATGATGCCAATGATATACAAATGCATTTTGACGGCTTGGTTCGTAAGAATGATGTGATATCTGTGTTAGACTTAGCCCGTCAACTCTTTCACAGCTATTTGTCTCATTGGCACCATAAGTGTCTGACCCAAACATGAATTAACAATAATTATTGTAAAGTATTTTATTTGTATTTTAAAATGTTATTAAATTGTTTCAAGTCTTTCAAATAAGATAAGTAATTCACATCGATTGGTGTGTGGGAACAAGTCGATAGGTATGGCATCAATGGGCACAAACGGTTGTCCTCTATACGTCTTGGATGGCGGCCGACATAAGCTATTCACATACAAATAGTTTCAATATGTTTCATATGGTTCAACGGTAAGACTTACTCAATCATATTCTTCATGGCTTTGTTTGGATCACATGAAACATAAACCAGTCTATTGAGTAGAGGATGACTTCTAAGCGCACGAATGATTGAATTATCTGTTGTTTGGATTCAAATTTGAATTTATATTTAAGATAATAACAGTATATTATAAGTAATAACGTACTGAGTCCAGCTCTGGGTGGGTCTACAACTGCAACCACTTGTGAGTGACCACAAGATTGCAATACCTTTGCGATACAATCTTCGGCTTTGCCTACACTGAACTCAACATTTGAAATATCATTCAATTGTGCATTGAATTTAGCGTCACTGATGGCGTCGGCATCCAATTCAATACCAAACACTTGTTTGACTTTTGATGCTAAAGATAAGCCGATAGTTCCCGTTCCGCAGCATATGTCAAGAAGTATTTGGTTATCATTTGGTTGAATCAAATCAGATATGGCTTTATAACACAACTCAGCCCCCAATGTATTGATTTGAAAGAAAGCCAATGGACTGATTCGGAAAGTCAGATCTCTTTCCATGTGTATGGTCTCTGAAATAGTCGGGTCACCGAATATAAGGCTCAAACATTCACTTGATATTCCATGTCTTTTAGATGATATGTTTATATAAACAGATTTAACACCTAAACTCACATTTGACTCAAAAAAGTCCAATAAATTAGCTTTTTCTTCATTGATCTCTTTGTCAGTCAATTGTTGTGGATTTAAAACCATAATAATCAAAGATCCTGTACTACAAGTCCTAACAGTAGATTGAATCCAATGTCCAGAGTGTGTTTGAGGATCATAGCCTTCTAGTGTACTCTTACTAGTTATATACGTCTGAATAGCATTTAAAGCATTTCTCATTTCATGTCCAATTATAGGACAATTAGTTGGAGGTGTTATCACTTTAACAGTTCCTTCTTTATAAAGACCTAACCTAAAGCCAACTACTTTGTCGATACCTATAGTAAACTCGCATTTATTTCTATAACCATTAATAACAGTCGAGACCCTAATGTCTTGGATGGGACAACATTTGTTGTCAAACTCATTACAAACTCTTTTTAACCATAAACCCAATCGAGACGATTGTTCACCCGATTGGTTCACTATTTTTGTTAACTCTTTGGTCAGATTTGACATAAAAGTTGTTAAAACTTTCAATTTTTCAATCAATTGCTGCGAATAAGGCATTCGCCAAAGAGATGCAATTTGATCGTTAAGAGCATCGGCCAACTCTTCAGTCGACATCTCATTATGTTTTAATTTTTTGAATTGTTTTGAATCAGAGTTGCCTTCACTCATCATTTGATTGCGTTTTTCAACCAAAGGATCCGGAGTTGGATTGGCTTTCTTGACAATCAACTGCTTTTGTTTCCATAAATATTTATCCAATTTATTAATGGCTTCATCTCTGTCTTCATCGCATCTGAATGTGACAAATGCGTGCGTCGGAGCAGAAGGACGTCCAATAAGTTTGGTTTTGAGTGCTTTTAACTCTAAACTTTTAAACAGTTTCTTGAAAGTCTGTAAACCATTTAATCAAATTAGCATTCAATTGCATTGTCATTCAAGTCATATAAGTTTACTTTGACTTTGACTTACATCATAGCCCACATGTTTGGGCAGATTTCTCATCTCAATCTTAAATGTCTCTGAAGTGAATTCAGCTCTTCGGGTATAAGACAAGGCATCTGATACATCATTACACACATTGTCATCACTTGTACCACTGCCGCCAATTGTCTCATTTGTTGGATCACTCATTACAGCCTAATTACAGTACATGTATTGTAAATCAGTAATAATTAGTTTGATAAGTAGTTTAAAACTTTCATTCAATACAGCAAAATGTCAACACAACAGATAGCACGTGGATTCATGTCACGTGACTACACGTCAAAACAATATCAGATGATTTGATGACATTTGCATTGAACACACCTACAGATACATGTATTACAGTTTGAGTCAAATAATACCTTGCTCAATTGAGTACATGCATATATATATATTGCGTGAATCGCATTGACTGATCCGAGTGGTGATAAACCATGGGTTCGTCTAAACGGTTTGAAGATTTGAAAGAAGACTTGAGTTCAGTAGAGGAGAGGATTAGAGTTCAGTGTCGACACAACATAAGTATTGCTATTTGATTGATAATTATGTGTGAATTGAAACAATTGAATGAATAATACATTTGTAGATGAATTAACATTAAACCGGATGTGCAGTGAAGGCGATGCCATCGTTGAGACAATGAGACGAGAGGTTGAGTGGACGCCGGCGTCCGTTCACAACGAAATGCAGCGAAACTGGAGTGAAGTGTCAGTCGATTGGAAAGCTTTCAAAACAGATGTCCGCAACAGGTTTGGGGTGATGACTAACACGACTCCAATGGACACCAATGAGACACTGAATCGAGGAATCAGTATTTTAGAGCGAACTAATGATAGTGTATTGAGAGCTCAGATGGTTTCCCGTGAAAGTGAATGCATTGGTCACGAAGTTATCTCGGAATTAACCGAACAGAGAGAATCACTGACCAGGACTCGGGAACGACTCGATGGCACTAATGATGATCTTAAAAGAACTCGAGTCTTATTACGAGCCATCAATAGACGCCTTCTAACCAACAAATGTTTGCTTATATTTATAATGATTATAGAAATCTTAATTCTTCTTATTGTTGTTTATTATCGTTTTATTAAGAAATGAATTAAAGTTTGAGTCATTTTGCATCTAATCAATCATTTAATTGAGTAAAATTGTGAGTCTTTTTGATAGTTGGCATGTTTGAGATGACAGACAAACACTTTGGTGTTTTTGTTGATACAAATGTAATGATTGGATCCATAAGATCGCAATCGAAATAAAGGTCTTCTCAAGCCCAATACAGGTTGTATGAGCCAGGTACATTGTCTTGCATGTCTGTGCCTTCTAACCCGTAAATGACCCAACTTAGACACACACACCAACTTGTCTCTAGCGTTCATACTTTTCACTATCAGTTGCACTAAATCCCAACTCTTGTCTATTCGCGCCAATAATATAACATTTGATTTCAAACTATAATTTGTTATATTTTTTGTTGCAATTAGTTTGTTGTTAATCGGGTTAATAGAAAGCAGTCCATTATAACGGCTTAACAATACATTAGTGTTGAATTTTGAAGATTTAACTGCTAAAGCAAACCAAACAATTTTAATATCAGTTAATATGCATACTCTCACCAAATAATTTGCAAATAATATGCGATAATACCTGACATTAACATTGAATGACTTATTGGCACACAAATCACTATAAATGTTACCAACAAATAAAACATTGTAATTAATAAATTAGGTTTATTATAAAGTTCATAATTGTGCAAATATAATAGTGTACTACTGTAGTAGTAATACTCTATTCAATACTACATACTGTATTGAATCAATAGTCTATTACTTATATAGTAATGTAAATTGAATATGAAATAAGAGAAGACACAAGACATAAGCATCAGTTTGAGTGATATTGGATATGAATCATCTCAGTATTCAATTACTGGGTCCACGCGTTCAACAGATAGGAGTGCGGCGTCGACGACAACATATCAAATGAATAATTGTTGCATCAAATGGTGTCTAATTTTGCCACACTTTTCTACTGATTTGTTTGGTCTGACAAACAAAATAAAACAAATAAAAAATACGAAACAATTGCCAATTCAATGAAATACCTATTCATAAAGGCTCGTAAAACCTGCTTTTGCTGACTAGTCAGAAGTCCGATAGAGTGAGTCAACGCAGACAACGGGCCTCTCAGATCATCAACAATCTTATAGACTCCGGTTTCATCCTTCAAAAGTCCCAAATAAACTAACAGTGCGTTCATAGCTATGAATTCATCGCTATTGTTACCAATGGCATACTTTAGACAAACTTCTATTCAATTATAACAAACAAAAACTCTTCTAAACAAATGCCATTACAAAAAGTATTGACTCAAATAATTACCACTTTCTATCAAAGCCTCCTCTTTGAGTTTCAACGCGTGGCTATCGAATCCATCGACAGATACTTTAACAAAATGAGAGCACAAATCATTGATATCAGTCAACTCCTACCCGTTTACATCCAAATAATTCATTAATTGACACATTTAATCAAATTCAAAGACATACATTTTCTATTTTTCGAGTTAATTCATCAATTAAAGTATCCTGCTTATCCGTTGGGGCTACTGGTAACTCATCATTAGTTACATTAGTAACATTAGTCTCCCTCTCCTCATCTTCATCATCGTCCTCCTCTTCTTCCTCGCCCTCATCGTTGCTGTCAATCAAACAATCATTTTGTCAATAATTCAATCAAATCTTTTGTGAAACAATTATCATTACCTGATATTAACATCCATTTGTTGAGCTAAAGCTGAACTCAACAGTTCCACTCCAGACGTACCAAAGTTATTGTCACTCAAATCCAGTTTAATTTTGCTCTCTTGTCGACCGCACATTTGTTGACCACATTTAATGATGGATTCAATAGCCTTTTGACTTCCAATTTCATTACCACTTAAGATAATTTCTTGAATATTGGATGCATTGGATTCAACAATAGCATTGCAAATGACAATACAACCGGCACTCTTCAAAATACAATCACCAAAATTTATTATTTCAATTGATTTCAACTTTTTAATAGTTTCTGCTATTGTTTTGGTTTCAGTCTTTAGATTATTGTCATTGAGATTCAAATTCTTGAGACCAGTGTTGGAGTCAATGGCCCGACAAACTGCTGCAATGCCTTCGCTATGAATACCATTTTGAGGCATTTCTAATGTCTCCAAAGTATGCAATCTATTAATGCATCAAACAATTAGTTCAATCATTTCAAAGCAAATACAATATCTAATCAAATACTTAGTTAAAGCGTTTCCAATGGCTTCTGCGCCTAATATTTCCAAACGATTTCTGCCACAAATCAATGTCTGCAAAGACGTCAGACAAACCAATCCTTTGGCTAATATCTGTCCGCCGCCTATACCTAAGCCACAGTTGTTGAGCCGTAATGTGTTAAGAGTGGCACAGGAAGGGCTCTGGAGGAATGGCAGCAATGAAGGCATACCCACCGGTCCAATAGCGTTGTCCGACAAGTCCAGAGTGTGCAGTCGGGCATTGCTTAACATTACACCCGATGTCACAAACATTAACACTTCGGGAATTTCAGTCTTGAGCCGACCCGTGAATAAGTTGTTAAGCAATAGCTTCTCAACACTGGTCTTACTCTCCAAACTTTTGCCTAACTCTTTGCCGGCAGTAATGCCTAAAGTGTTGCCCTCCAGACTCAATGTCACCAATCCTTTACAATTACCGATCGCTGACACTATCGGCTCAATGTCTTCACACGAATCCAATTTCATCATTTGTCCCGCAAACGAGACAATCGTCTCATTCATATCATCAATGCCCACATTAGACATGGCTTTGATTATGTCATCCGAGTTGTTGGCCATCGTTGTGGTTATACTTGTCACTAGTGGATCAGTTGTGGTGATACTCAACACAAAGTAAGTGATATACAATGTATATTCAATTGAATCGCGTGTTTGCCGTTTGTTTTCAATTCATTTATACACACAATACGTCTATACGTCTATACAAATCTGAACTCATATTTATATATAATTATAATTACATATTTGTCTGTTTTATCTATTTGTGTGTTTATATTGATTACAAATTGTGATAACAATGTAAACTCAATTGATTTACATTTAGTTTACAATTTAGTTTACATTCAATACAGTATTGCTTTAATTGACAATATATTTGTCAAATATTGCCGATTGCGTTTAAAAAAATCAAAAATATAGGCTATATTTCCCATAGGCTTTTGCCATAATAATATGTTATTTGAATCGCATAAACAATGTCTCGATATAAATC
>JAQIWK010001344.1:0-10828 GCA_034695265.1 Dissorhina ornata
CTCTCTCTCTCTCTCTCTCTAATGCTTATCCGAAAGCAAACTGTCTCTCATTGGTAGTCATATAATAGTTTTCCAGTGCTTTCTATCCGTAAATATATATATATTTTTGGTCTATTTATAGACATTTCTATTTACGAAATCATGAAAACTATGCGAACATAACATACATGTTATGTATAGTAGTGTTTGTCACACAAAATTGAAGCTAGTTTTATGTCAGAGACTAAACTATATTTAGTATATTATATACTTTATATACTCTATATATTATATTATAATACTATTTTCAATGTATATATTGCAAACTAGTATGAATATACACATGTATATACTTGACAAATTAATTAATTTACCTAGATTATATAACTTACTAAATTTACATATTATGTTATTACTATTGAATTGTAGTTATATATAAAATATAATTAATTTGAACCAAGTTGAATTAAAAAAGTTTTATATTAGTTTTATTTAAATTAAGTAAGATAACAAAGACATGTTATTAAAACATGGAAATTTTTATTTAATTATAATTAATTAATTAAATTGAATATAAACTACAAATATTTAAATAAATTAATTATGAGTTTCAAACAAATAAAAAAAATCATTTATAGTTTGAGTCTATGTTTGAGTTAAACATTTTCCCAAAGTTTTTCCTAAATATAAGTACACTTTTCCTTTAAAACTAAATATTTATTTCAAAAATTTGAAATTCAAGTGAAAAAATAAATTTTGTGCCAATTTTAGCATCAAATGTGTGCTCCCTTTGGCTGCCTTTCCCTTCAAAGCTATAAATATCTTTCAAAAACTTTTATATCTTATTATTTCACTTTGTGGTTATATTATACAAATCGCCCGCAAATCTAAATTTATTATGTAGTTTGTGAATAGTTTGACAAAAGTTCAGCTAAACTCTATACAGAATATTCAATAAACATATCACAAACAGCGTTACGTATGGTATGTTAGTTTGACTCCCCTGTGGTGTTGTTGGCCCCCAAAACATATGTTATATAACGGTCTGAAGGGATGTAATGGTTGTTGAGAGGGATGTGGGAAAGGGATAGAGAGAGTGAGAGGGAGAGTGTGTGAGGGATGGGGAGTGAGTATGCGTTGAACGCTATAAAACGTATCACATGTTTGCTTATGTGTTGTAATGTTTTGAAGACAGAGACAATCGATAGGCTGTTGCAGTGATCGCGCCATTAGTGGCACAACCAGTCGCTTAGATAGCGCTGTGCTATACGTATACAACATTACTTTATCGCGAAACGTTGTATTTGATTGGTTTTATCTGTCAATACATACACAACAGTACATTCATACCAGTGATCGCCACTACCGTTAAGGCCGATATACCGCTGGCCACTTGTGCACCGCCGGTAAGCCTAACTTATTGGTATTTTAATAGCACCCTAACTGTCACTCATACACACACCCACCCACTGTCCTGTCATGTGACCATTAATTACACTATTATTACGGAATATATAAGTAATAATGTATATATTATGTTGCTAATTTAACTTGGTAATAGTTTTGATTGAAATTACCTGGAAATTCCATTCAGGAATTTTAAATGCTTTGTACATTTAATTTTAAAAAACATAGATTTTATATGAATTTATTTGTATTGTAACTTAATATGTTTAGAATTTTTAGTATATTGTTAATAATTCTAAATAATTAAAAGTATAATTTTATTAGAATTTTCTAATTGGAATTTTCTCAGCAATTTCCGGTAGAAATTGCCTAAAATTTAAATTATAATTCGAGACAATTCTGTATAATATGTAATACCATATGATAATAAGGTGTGTTGCTATCTATTATATACCTGTATATTCATATAATTCCGATCAAATGAGCATGGTCAATATGATTCATAGTTATATTGAATTGCTAATTATGTTGATTAGTTACATATTTTGTTGATATAAACAACATGTTTTATATAGTCTATCAACTGTCTAACTATTAAAATATATCAATTGTCTGCATCTTAATTAGCAATTCAGAGGGGTTTGTCTCATACGGTATAGACATTTGAACCATACTTGAAATTATATATTATTTTTATTATCAATTTATTAAATACATTACATAATGAACAATTTATCTCATAGTCTCTCTCAGTCTCTCTCTCTCTCTCTCTCTCTCTCTCTCTCTCTCTCTCTCTCTCTCTCTCTCTCTCTCTCTTTCTAAATGTCACAATTGAATGTCAAACAGTTATATCATTTTTGGTTGACTGAAAATTAAAGGTATATTATATACCGTATATATAAAGTACCTAGCTGTACATGATGTATAGCCTGGTTGTTATATTACCAATAAAATAGCATTTTGATTATTCACGCAATTATTTTTGCAATAATTTTTATTTTTTTTAGTATACAAACAAAATGATTTGGTTTTTATTTATTTGTTTTGAAATTAAATTTGAAAAATGTTGGATTTGTTGCAAACAATTTCTAATTAAATTATGAATTATATGTTTTTGCAGTTTATATTAATAGCAAGTATGACATGAATTATTGGCTCATTTTTGCCAACTCTTTCACTCACTCTCACTATAAACTCATTTTTTATTTGTAAAAAAATAAATACATTTAAAAAATAAGAGTAAAAAATGTGTTTAAATAATAAATTACATCAAAATAAAATAAAAAAGTAATGTATATTTGGTTTTGTATAATATGTAGTGTCGGTAATACCTCACAAAAAAAAAAACGGTCGCAACGTTTACCTTGAATTGTGTTAGTGATTGTGAAGGACAGCCTAAAAGTACTACCTCCTAGTTATACTCCTATCAATATATAAATGTCATTTCAATTGAGTTTTTTTTACAAATTAAATAAATTTTAAATGTTTTCAATTTTATCCCAAAAAAAACTTATATCATATATTCACCCACTTTTCATCAAACATTAAATAATACGTGGGATTACTGTTAGGCCTTTTTTACATGAACTTCAAAATATATGCTAATAATTAAATTTTTCAAACACTTATAACAAGAATATAATTTAATTATTCAATGTTTATTTTATTTATAATTATTGTTTATAGTTATTTACTGTACAAATTGTATAACTTGATATAGGAATATATTATAATTAAAATATAATTATAAAATTTAATAATATCTGGATTAAAACCGATAAAAATATAATATTAATAATTTGTTTGATTAAAATGTTAGTTAATATACAGTGAAAGAAATTCAAGATATATATGTAGTGATAAAAACTTGTTTATTAGTTTGGTTTTTAAAAATAGCAATTTGAGTGGAGTTAACAGATTTTTCCCGTCCTTGAGTTGCGGCAATTATTTATATAAATATAATATAATATAACAATTATTATTACAAATAATTATAAATCAGTTAAACAGACTTTGAAATATACACCCCCTGGTAATCAACTAGATGTGCGATACATAACGTAAAGCTAGTATTTACCACAATTTTTTTCGTATTGGTTTAGGTGTCATATCTAGGGCCTATCCGGTGCCATAAATACTATTACTGATGTCTACTTTTATATTAAATTAATAATAAATATCATGCAATTATAAAGTTATGTTTGTATATTACTTTTACATGTAAAAGTTTTACATGTATATTTTTATGATAGACAATATCACACCACCAGATATTAATATATTTTTTTGAGCTTAAAAACAACTCTCAAATACATATTTTTATTATACATATAAATAGATTTTGTATTTTTCTAATCAGATTTAAAAGTCTAAATGCCGTTTCATATCAATTAAATAAAAATAAAAAACTTTATATGCTTTTTAATAGTTATTATTTTTACTGTGTATTTATATTTTACAACTCATTTTTCCGGTGTTTTTTCAGTTTATATTATTTATATTTACAATAAAATTAATAGTTTTTTATTATCAAATTATATATAAATAAAGTAGACATCTCATGATTAGTAAGTATAGTATGATTTTTCATCACATCACTATAGACTTGATATACATCTATAATATACACTAGACTTTGTTTTTTGAAATCATAATTCAATTCATTAGGCATTTAATTAAATAGTTGTGACATAAATACATGGATAATATGCGGTAATTTACTGAATTAAATATATTACTGTTATTATTGTATATTAAATGTGATATGATTTAGTAGTATAGTTGTTGTGTTGGCAATGACTTAAGCCAATCATCACATTGATTGACATACGATAAGGCAGTTTACAGACAAATATTTATTATTTTATTTCATTATTAAAACAATTGAATACTAAAAATGAAAGTTTTTTAGTTGTATTTTATGTCAATTATGTTAAACTAATGTTATGAATGAAATAATTGTTTATAAAAAAAAAACTATTTTTAAACAAAACAAAAGTTACCCTCAAATAAGTTTCTTGTTTATATTTGTAAAACACATTTGAATATATAATTTTATAAATTTAGTTGTAAAAGTTTTTATTTATAAAAAAAATTATTTATAAAATACAAGTGTTTAAGCATTTGTCACTAAATAAAAGGTAATCACAAAACCTTTTGATTTATGTATTGATGAGATATTTAAAAAATAACTTATTGTCTAATAAGTTGCTAATCCTTACAATTAATAGTTTCATTAAAAAGTATTGATTTAATATTTAAATTTATATTAAATATATTTTATAAATACCAGCAAAACCTTGTTATTGATTGTATTGAGAGAGTGTAGGTTGGGACTTGTAAAAGCATTAGTTGTTTTATATTTAAAAATAAATTAATTTAAAATCATTAATTTTAATTTATAAGTAGTTTAAAAATAGTTTTATTACTACTTTGTAGTTTTTTATATTTTGCATAATAAATTATTAATAATTCATTTGTAAATTATTTATTTATAAATAGATTTAATAGTTTATTTAATTATTTAGCTAAAAGTCAATCATTTATAACAACTTTAATATTAAATTTTCAAACCATTTGTTATTTAATTATTGTTAACTTGGTGCTTTAGAAAAAATACAAAATATCTAAAATACAAAACAATTTTTTAATAAAATATATTTTATATAAATCATTGTATAGTATTAAAAAGTATTTATATATTATAATAAAAAATTATAACAAATGCCACTATCTATATGTATATAAATTTATATATAAAAATATATACTTGTCCTTCAAATTAATTTATATATATATATAAAATATATAAAATTATATATAATTTATTGAATATAATAATAATTAAATTGCAAAACACTTTTTTATTTAATCACAAATCAAATGCTTTCGTCATATTATCGTCATTTAATTTTTTTTGCTATTTTTTGTGCCTATTATTTGTGCCTTGTTTTCAATAATAATCATTTAAAAATCAATATATTTAACTAATTAATAATATATTTTTTAAATTGAACCTGTTCAGTTTAGTTTTTTTGTTTATAAGGAATTGTTTTGTTTAAAAGTTTGTTTTTATAAATTATTATAAATTATTATTAAATTTGTATTTGCACTGAACATTTTTAAATATGGCATTTGATAATTAATAATAAATTAATTAAATTTGAATTTATTTATATTTATAAAAAAAACATTAATAAGATAAATGTTGTTTAAAAGTGTTGATCAAATATCTTGATCAAATATATTAATTAAATGGATAGTTGGGATCAAATGGATGACTTACACCATCAAATTAAATGTAATGTTAAATAACTATTTATAACTTTTTAAATACTTGTTTTGTTTTAAATGCTTTTTTGTTGGCAATCAATCGATAATTACTTACAAAAATTATTTTTTTATAACTTAAAAGCTATTTATAAACCATTTTGTGTGAAGCATTGTAACTGAAAATAAAAATAAGTATTAACCACATAAGTTATATTAATTTTAAATACTTTTATTTTGTTTAATAATTGTTTAAAGTATTATTTAAAAGTAATTCTCACTTAATTTATACGTAATAGATATATATTTAATTTTTTATAATGACATTTACCTTCAAATTATTTAATCACTTTTTGTTTGTCTCCCATTTTTATTCACTCTTTTTAATTGATATTTTTATTAATAATTTTAAAAAACTTTTATTTTTCATTACTTTAATCAATTGATTTAGTTTCAATCTCTCTCTCTCCATCTAAAACAAATAAATGTTTTATATATGAAAAAACTTAAAAACATATTTTTGTAATAACAATACTATTATTCACATAATATTAAAATTGCATTTCTATTGGGAATCCATTAATATTGTTGTTTTTATATTTAATAACAATTTTAAATTACAATATATCTTGAAAATAATGATGAAAAATAATATTTTAATATAAGTAATGTCTTAAACAATTACCATTTCATTATTTTCATATTGCACCAATTACTTATTGTTATGTTTTGTACAAATGCAAAAAACATCCTGCTTGTGAATATATATATATATATCTTCATATTTTATATTATTTTTTTGGGAAATGAAAAGTGTTTTTCAATAATTGAATTTATAATATGTATGTTTTATTTATTTATATATATTATACATAATATTTATGTTTATGATTATTATATGACATTAAAGTAGTTTTTATGTTAAGTGCTTATATATCACTTGACTTTCACTTAATTGTTATACATTTTTCATAATGTTTTTATATTTTCAGTTAAAAAATATATTTGTTTAAAAACTTGTTATTTATTAATTAAATTATTTTGTTACATATTATCTTTATATTAATACAAATAATGTATGTTTTATAAGTTAAATATTAATTCAATTAGTTATTAATTTAAATTGTAATAGTTATGAATGCATTTAATGTCATTATTAATATTTGCAATCAATATATAAACTAAATTTATTTATTACATAATAATATTGATTTTTAAACATTAAATGTAATGAAAATTAAATATTGAAAATACCAATACTTTTTTGTTTGGGTCGATATATAAGTCTATTTAATAATTGTATTGTTTAATACATAACTTATTAGATGTCATTATAAAAAGGTATATTTAAGATAATTTATAGACT
The DNA here is from genome assembly GCA_034695265.1 of Dissorhina ornata. NCBI lineage: Eukaryota > Metazoa > Arthropoda > Arachnida > Sarcoptiformes > Oppiidae > Dissorhina > Dissorhina ornata. The sequence continues at coordinate 7,022 of JAQIWK010001344.1, forward strand.
TATTTATTTAATATTATTAATGCATATATTGATAAAAACATATTTTGTATTACTTAAGGTAAATTACTTTTGTTTTATATTTATATTACATTTTTAAATTTTTTTATCAAACAATGAATAACTGGCTAAATATTTCAATTAGCTATCAAGATTAACAATAATTTTATAATTATTATGTATATTAAATTAATTAAATAGTTTGTATTTTACTTGGATTTATAATTTGATATTTAATACCACTGTAAACATATTGATTAAAAGTAATAATAATAAATCAAACATTTCTTGTGAACTCATTTCATATTAACGTAACTAAATGTGTGACTAAACTATTGGTTAAATTATAATCAAAATCAAAAACACTGTATATTTTCTGTATGTAATACCCGATTATATTATTCATATGTTTTTTATTTTTTGGTTAATAAGTTATTAAAACAATATATTAATCACATATTTTATATACAAAATAAAATAATATAATACATAGTCTGGACATGCGATCAATAAATTGCTGGTTCATTTAATGATAATCTTTTAGGTAATGTTTAATCATTAGTTAAAATAATTTTTTTGTTAACTAAATAAATGTATAATTTTAATACAATATTTTAGGTATTGTTTAAAGAAAATAAAATAATTTTCAAGTATAATTTTGTTTTGCAATGTTTGTATAATTAAATTTAAGGATTTATAATTAAATAAATTACTTAATAGATGTTGATTTTAGACTTTATAAAAATTATTTTTCAATATTTAGTTAAATAAATATTATATAATTTTATTTAATTATAATATATCAAAAAAATATAAATCAATATAAAATGTTTAAAATCTATTGATTTATATATACACATAAAAAAGTATATAAACATTAGTTTTTATAATAATTTTTTGAATAATAATTTGAATTTAAATAAGTCATACATTTACTACCCATTAGTTGTTTAATTGCCAAAATGTACAATTAAAAATGATTATATTGTAAATTATATTTTTATATACACAAACTATTATCCCCTACATTACATACAAATGTTTGTAATATATAAATATAATTTGTTGTATAGTTTTTTGTGTTCACTCTTTGCTTATACCGTATATTATCGGCCGTGAGATGAGTTGTATTTTTAGACATCAAGGTTAGAGTCAATTGAAGATATTTAGTTAGAGAGAGAGAAACTGAATGAGAGAGAGAGAGAGAGAGAGAGAGAGAGAGAGAGAGAGAGAGAAAGAGAGAGGGTAGTTTTACTTTCATTTTACATTGCATTTTGTATATACTATACTTATTTTTTTATGTCTTGGTACAACTTAATTATAAACCAACACTACTTTGAAATCTCTCTCTCTCTCTCTCTCTCTCTCTCTCTCTCTCTCTATTTGATTGAATTTTAATTATTGTAAATGTTTTGAATGACTAAAAAAATAATATTATATTTTTAGCATTTTAAAATAGCATTACGTAATGACCGTAAAGTCATTGAAAAAAATGTTATCAAATATATAATATTATAAAATCCCATTGAAATATGACATGAATGTCATGAATAACAACACCAGTGTAGTTGTGTTTAGGAGTAAATGAAAATATTATTTATAATTATGGTTTTGGGTTTTATATATATTATATTTAATTTAATTACTATAACTTATAGTTATTAACTACTATTGTATATATATTTTCCTATTACTTCACAATATCTCTCTATTTTCGATCATTGAATATACTTTTATGTAATATATTTTTAATGTAAATGTTTAGCAAATATTTTCTTACAATTCATTTCATTCATTACAAATTACAACATAATTACTCAATATAACATTTACATTATAATCTTGGTATAAATATAGTCTTGGTATATAATAGGCTATACATTCACAATGCTTTTATTACTAGTCTTTAAACATGTCTTTAAGTAGTAGTATAGCTGTAACTTATGGCTCAGACAACTAGTTATATAAGTTATATATAAATATAATTTCACATAAAAAACAAATTACATTTAACTCGTTAACTAACATCTATTTATAACATTAATTTCTTTGAATTATTTGTAAATTATAACATTTTATACAATTTCTTTTAATTATATCAAAACAATTCTGAGAAATACTTATTTTTATATATAAAAAATATAATTATTTAAATCTGATTATTTTAATTCACTGGTTTTTATACTACTTATAATTAGTGCATCTTTTTTCATAGACATATTTGAAATGATTAGTTGTTTTTGATTTGAAAACATTTTTAGTTTTAAATGTCTTATGATTTCGTAAGACATATGTTGAGGAAAAATATGCATAAAATCAATAAATGTTTAAACATTTTATGTTTGTTGACAACATTTATAAATAATAATTAATTGATTTTTAAAAATTTATTTGAAAAAGAGATACAAAATTGTTTATAAAATATGTTTATAAAGATGAGAGTAAGAAACTATAGTGAATGTTATGATATCCAGTTATATATTTTATTTGTTAGATAATTATAAATTATTAATTTTTAATTACCCAAAAAACATTGACATTGATTATCAATTAATTAAATATTTAGCTAATTATTGTTAATAGTAAATACTATGGTATATGTAATATATTATATTATATTTTGTATACATTTTGTTAATAACATTTGTTTCAAATTTTTAATATTTATAATTCATTAATATAATTACAATTTAATATAATATATTTATAATCAATATGGTTTGTAAATATCAATCGTGAATACAAAAATTACTATAAATTTAATCATATTTTCAATTTATATTTCAATTTTTAAAATTAAAATATTTTAAAAGTTATCTAGATTATAAACGTAAAATGTATTACATTATGTTTGTTTGACTTTTATTAGTTTGACTATAATTTAATGTAAATGTATATTTGTAATGTATATTTGATAGACAAAAATGTTAGATAAAAATGTTTGACATTATTATAAAAGTATATTTTAATTTAATATTTTTTTACATTTATTTTGTGTATATAAATTTGAAAGGACAATATCTAATGTAATTTAATACTATTATAATTTAAAATAATTAATTATATGCTACATTCAATGTTTTATACGGCTAAACAATTGATCAAAATGTTATCAACTTTGCCCTTATATTATATGAAACAAAATATATGTCTACTTATAAATTATATGAATTTTATTTTATATACAAAATAGATATATTTAATTTATAATTTATATAATCAATATAATATTATCCATAATATAATAGCTATAATGTAATACTATAATTACATTAAATTTTTTTTGGTTATACTGTAAATATATTTTTAAAATTATAATTATCAATAATATTAGATTTGTAATTTATTTAAAAGTTTGTTAATTAAAAATAAAATGATAGATTGAGGTAATGACTGTCTAATTTGTATATACAATATAAAACAATAAAATTTAACAATGTTAAGTTTCGCAATTATTGGGCAATCAATGTTAATTAAATTGTAATATATTCCTGGTAATTTAAATAGTTGCCAGACAATACAAAAACATTTATTGATATTTCAATTAATTTATCTTGATAGTTAATGATAATTGTAATATATAATATTTGTTACAAATGTTTTAGTTTACCTAACTTTAGTTATATAACATCTTTCCTTTCAAAATAAATTATAAATAAATTTTATAAATATTTTGTTAAAATGTTTTTTAAAATTAGTTTTGTGATTTTTAAAATTTACATTTAATTAATATTCATTGTCTGGCAATCTTTCACTGTAGCGTAGGGGATACTGTAAGTAACTTTATATCTTATCACTTCATATCTTAAC
>JAQIWK010001345.1:0-10826 GCA_034695265.1 Dissorhina ornata
TATTTAAACAAATTAAAAGTTAATGGCTTTAATTTATATAAATTAAATTAATTTTATTAATAGGTTAATTGTTCAAATAATAATATAAAACAACAAATAAATAATATTAAAAACAAATACTTTTTAAAAACAAAGCACATTAATCTTTAGTTTATTTATTAATTTTAGTTATTATTTAATCAGTTGTATTATAATTTTTTTTGAAAACATTAACATCGTTTTTAAATAATTTATAAATAGACTGTAAATATATTCTAGATAGTAGATAATAATTCAACAAATTATATAAAGTTTATAATTGTTATAAAAAAATAAAATAATTATTATATTATGTATAGACAAGAAGTTATATTGTTATTTTGTGTATTAATAATTATCCAGTTGGTAATTCAAACTGAACAAGGTAATTAAAATATGTAACAAGATTGTTATATTTTAATATATAAAAAATGTAATTTATCATGATTAAGTTATTAACTAATAAAATTATATAACCATTTCTATATAATTTATAGCAAGCAATAAAAACTTGGTGGATAAAAATACTGGCGAGGAGTTAAGTATAAAAGCCAATAATTACTATTCAATTCAAAATCAAAAGACCCAGCGTCATTTAATATGGTTTGGCAAAAATGGTACGGTGCCCGATGAACCTCAGACTAAACAAGGTCGTTTTTGGCATACGTTTACCCTAATACCAAATCAAACTGAACATTGGTATAAAATGAATCACTATTTTGGTAGCCATGTAATTAAACTAGCTCACTCGCATGAGGAGGGTTACTTTCATATTTATGATCGCGATTGTCGTAAGTTTATAATATTTAAATATTTATATAATATTTTTAATATAATGTTATAATTAATTAATTATATTTTAAAGGCCATGGTGATAATCCAATTAGCGATGCTGATGATCATGGTACTATTAGATGCCTTGAACCCAAAAGTGAATCGGATCATTTAGAGTTTAATTGGAAAATTAATTTAAAACCTTATATTACTAAATAATTTTATAATAATTAAACTATAACATAGATAAATATAAATTTTAAATAAAATTTATAAAAAAAGTTTACTCAAATAATTATCAAATTTATTTGTAAATATCAAATTAAAAATTAACAAATAAATGTTAGCTAGTTAATAATAAAATTTATTAAACATTGCTGGGAACATCCGAACGATGAAAGTGTACCAACTATAAAATTAAATAAATTATAATTATAAATAATTATTTATATTTTAATTTAATATAAAGACTATTAGACATTACCTGCCATTTGCCATCATTTTTACGCCAAACACGGGTCTCTTCGCCGCGAGTGGTCACAACATTACCGTTTCTTAAGTGTATAATAAAAATAATATAATATTATTATTATTATCACCTAGATATAATTTAAAAACTTACTTTTCAACGGCCTGGTTAAGTCTAACATAAGCAATTATAGCCGCATCTGGACCTAGTTTATGAACCACTGGGTTTAGTAGTGATGTGCGCTTGGGTAAATTGTCTTTCACCAACACTATTAAATTTAGCAAGATGATATATTTATTAACAAATTTAATAGATAATAATATAATTCTTAAAATTTATAATAATTAATTTAAATAAATAGTGAACACTGTTACATTATTAATTTTGAAAAATAAAATTAAACTTACAATGATCAAAATAAAACTTATGAAAATTGACGCCCACTATATTGCCAACGGCCTCGGGTTCAAATGATGTAAGAGCAGGGTCAATAAATTTAGTATAGCTAGCATAGTCGGCCGCGTTAATGGTCTCGATCAGTTTTTCAGTTACACCAATAATGGTTGAATTAAAATCACTGTCAGTACTCATGGTTATAATATTATAATTAAAAACTGTAAATATGTAATGAAATTTAAAATTATTAAGCTTATTTTATTTATATTAGCTTGGCTTGTGGGATTCTGCATAAAGTAAATAATAATTAAAAATTAATAAAATACAAACTAAGTGAGATAAAAATCTCAAAATTCACAGTTATATATGCCATAATGTTTTGCACATAACCTACAATACATTTTTTATTTTGAACATGCATGTTCAAATTATAGGTGTAAATCTGTACAGCAAAAAGTACAAGGATTATTTTAAATTTTAGCATACCAAAATGTTCAGCGTAAAAAATTAGTGAAGACATATTTCTGGATTTTTTAAAATTTTGTCCCATAATTTTTTTAAATGAACTTAAATACACAAGTTTTGAAGTAACAAACAATTATAAAACAGCAATGAGTTAACGTATCATGGTCAAATTAAGTCCATTCTAATCCAAATTTATTGAGCTTAAAATCATTTCATTACATCAACATTGTATCTCTTTTAGTTTAAAAGTTATAAGTAAATTTTGTTTTTAGATAAAATAATTTAACTTAGTTTTACTATAAAACATGAACTTTATGCAGAATCCCACAAGCCAAGCTAATATCACTTATTTATTGGACATTCAACACACGGCTACTTACACTTATTTATTTAACTAAAATTAATTTATAACAAATTTTAATTTTTTTTAAATTATAAATTAAAAGTTTGATCTAGTTTAAATTATTTTGAACAAACAAAAAGGTATTTTTATACCATTTTTATTGACTTTTCTTATCATCTTTTAATACCTATTGATTTTTTTATACATCAATATATTTATAGTATGTATATTATATAAAATGTTTGAACTAGAGTCTAGTTACTAGACATTTAAAAAAATTTGAACTATTGATTTTAATTCATAATGTGCCTAATTAAATTGTCACAAAATAAACTAGTTTGATTGACTTTTTATAAATATAATAAATTTTTTTGTTATGCATATCAAGTTGTAACGCACCCTTATAACTGCTACCGTGTGTCAGCTCAGGTAAGATTTTTTTTTTGTATTTTTTATGTGTATTAATACTTTTAGATCAATATTTAGCTAATCTTGAGATAATAAAGTAAATATTTTGTGTATAAATCAATAGAAATATTATATTTATATTTTTAGTTGATATGTCAATCTTTAGGTATTAAAATCAATCATATTTAAATCCTAATTAAATATAATTTTTAACAAACTTGGATTTTTTTGAGGACTATAGACCTGGATAAAATACATAAATGGTATATTTTATTTGCTTATCCTAAATATCACTAAATTGGAATAATCTTATATACTTAAAATTTTTATTTATAAATTATAATTAACAAGTTCATTTATATTTTTATAATATAAAAATATTTTTCAAATAAATGTTTATAATTTGTGTTAAAGAAAAGATACCTGAGTAAGGTAACTATTTTTATATGTTAGATTAAAATTAATTTAATTATTTAAAATAAAACAAAAATATAAACAATAAAATATATCATTTATTTCAATGACATTTAATAATACATTTGCATTTGAAGTTATTTAAATTTAACTTGATTATAATTTATAGTTAATATAAAGATAGGATTGCAAAAAAAAAATAAAAGTCTAATGATATGGGCGCCTAAGGTATAAATCCTTGAAATTATCATAAGGTATCGGTTAATAATAAACAAATTTTTTGGACGTTTTGCTAAATTACAGGTTTGTTCACTCTCTTTCTTTCTTTATTTTTAAGTCTCTTTCTCTCCTTTATTCAAAACCTGTCCAAAAAATCAATCAATAATTGAAGTTTAAAAATAGCAATAAATCGTAGTCAAGACACCACAAAAAATTTGAATTAAATAGTATATTTTTTTAACTTGTTTGTAATAACTAAAAATGCATATTGTAAATATACTTGGTATACTTATATTATTTTTTGGTATGTAATATAAATATTTAATTAAAACTAAATTTACAATACAATTATATTAAGACATTTTAATTATATAACAAAAATAATTAATAACTAGCAATAATATTAAACTAGATAATGTTTGAAATAATTTATAGGTATAAATAATGGTCAGCGAGTTGGCCCAAACAAAAGCAATAAATGTAATGATAAAACTCGGGCCACAATAGACAAACATGTGTCGGCATTGTTTCCCATACTAAACGGCGCACAACTACCCGAAACTGACCAACAACTGGCCAAATACTGTACAACTAGTGCCCTAACATCGGACTCAGTGGCCGGTTATCTAAAGTCATGCGCCGGTACTTTTGGCCCACTATTGGCCCGCGAGTTGACCGCCACTACAAAACGTGAATATAAACGGCTGTGCAAACCGGGCGCCGACGAGGGGCTTATCCGGGATATACTTACGGGTAATAAGTGCTGGAATACCGCCGGCGCTAAAATGAATGGATGCGCCCAACAGTTTGTGGATGTGTTGATGGCGTTGCCTCAGGTGTCCGATAAAAACCGTATGAATATGGGATGTTGGTATGTTTTATATTATATAATTTATAATGTTTATACAACTGTAATTTATTTGAATAGTTGGTATATATTGAGTGGTTAAATTTTAAAACTAAATTATCTTGATTATAACATTACAACTGTTTTATTTTAAATCCAAATTGAGTATATTACAGAATAACTTGCTATTTAACTAAATTAATTAGTGTAAATATGTTAATTTATGTATAATTTATAAGTAATCTGAATTTAATTTTATGTTTGAATTATTAATAGTATTAATATTTTATTAATAATTACAATATCTATAAATTTCATAATAGTTTAAACTAATTTTTCTTGTATTAAAATAAACTGTAATGTACTAATAAATTAATAATATAATTATGTCTTGCAAAGTTTAGTAACTAACTTATGGACTGTGAAAAGCTCCACGTTTTGAAATTTAATTTTTTTTATTGATAATAATTCAAATAATATTTTCTAATTAGTATTAAAATTGATTAATTTTGTAAATATAAATTAATTTATCACAATAGTTATGCCTACCGTTTTGCAACTTGCGCTCAAAAAGCGGTTAAAAAGACTAAACAATGTACAAAATCGCACCGACAGGCAGTGGACAGTATGGTAGAGATGGGCGCCGACATGTGTGGCGAGTATTTCTCGGTCAACTCCCGGTGCGATAAACTTATAGCCAAAACACCAAAACTGGACACAAAGTCCTACTCGAGACCGAAATCCTTTTTTGCCCCAACGGTAGCTCTAATGGACAGTTACCGTAACATTACGTGCGACTCGGCTACCCATCAGCGTATGGACTCAATCGTACAGCGCGTGTACACTATCGGTACCGCCGATCCCATACCCGAGACTCGGGACCAATTGCGTGAGTGGTGCGCCCGACCTATGCGTGAGGGACCGTTCATTTATGGCTATATGGAGTCGTGTTTAAGTGATTTTGGAAAGATGTTGGTTAAAGTGCTGGCATCTCAAGTGGGGGATAATTTTCAGCCTTATTGCGGGCCTAATGCTCAAGCACAATTTGACCCATCGTCACCTATGATGCAACAGTATATCCAAGCAGCTAAATGTGGTAACCGGGCTGAGACTAAACTGGTTGACTGTACTAATAATCTTATTGATAATATGATGGGTATTGTTGAAGCGCCTGTTACCTCGCGCATTAAAATGGGATGTTGGTAAGTGGGTCTAAAATTATTAACAAGTTAATTTTTTTTAGATATTAAATTTTTACCAAATTATTTAATTTTATTTGCATTTGAATTTATCAAGGTAAAATAAAATAGTAAAACTATTAATATTAAATTAGAAATATTATATTTACAATATAATTGAAAATTGTATTTGACTATTTACAAAATATAGCAACGCGTACAAATACCGCACGTGTATATACAACGCAACGATAAGTACCCGGGGCTGTACCCGGCGTACGGTCGAGTGGGCCGAACAGCAAGTGTTGGCTAACGTAGAGTCGGCCATAGGGTTGGTGTGCGCCGACCACTGGGGCTCAGGCGGTAAATGCGTCCAAATGTTGGCAGATATTCCCAAAATGAATACCAAATCCTATGTCAGACCCAAGAGTGTATTCACACCTTTCATGAAATTGTTGGACAGTTTTCCGGCCGATGACTATGAAAAGTAGTTTCATAAATGTTTTGTAATTTCAAAATATTTATGTTATAAGTATTTTAAATAATTTTATTAATATTTTTATGTAAAACTCTTTTATTTTGTTTATTAAAACTGTAAAATGAAAATTTAACAAGTTCAATATTTTTTTTGGTTAAAGTTTAGTATTAAAAATATATAATAATTTAAAAATAAAATATGTAATTTCAAATCCTATTTTTAAATTTTATTTTTAATTATTTTTGTTTAATTATTTTTATATTTCATAACTTATATCAAAAACTCTTATTATTTTTAAAATTATATAATAATATTGCAAATAATATTGAGCAAATAAATTATATATAAACTATTATTAAATTTATTAAATTATCAAAAACTGTAAATAAATAATAAGTAACAAAATATATTTACCTTGAATTGAAATTACTTGATATTGGGTTTGGTGTTTAGGCACGAATTAAATTATACTTTAAATTTTTAAAAATAATTTTTAAAAAATAATTATAAATTATATAAATCTAATATTTGTTATATTTGAATTATGTCTGTAATGGCCATCATAATTTGTAACACATAAAAAATAATATTGGATTTAATTATTATTAAATATTTAAGTAATTATGAATGTTTAACAAAATTAAATATTTATAAATGATTAGCATTAAAACCAGGGTATACACAGCAAACTGAAATTTATTTAATTATATTAAATTAAATTATTCTCAAACTGTAATAAGATAATAAATTTGAAAAAATATTGAATAACTTTTTTTTAAATGATAAGATATTGGGACAGAGACGTATGTGATAAATAAGTTTTATTTTAGATTATAATTTCAAATTATTGTTGAAATTTTAAGACAAATAAAATTATGCTAAATTAAGGTTGAATTATTTTATTTTATTTAATTATGAATGGGCGGGCTTAGTTTAATATATCCATGGTCCAGTGTACATTGGCAGGGACATTTAGTACCAGTTAATTGGCCAGATATGTAATTAATTTTCAATGCACTAACACCTTTACTACCAGCACAACCACCTTGGTCATCGGCAATATATGAGTTGGCCGAAAAAAATACATCACCTTGGCAACGACCACCCGTTACAGTTCCAGTGTTCACCTCGTACATATTTCCTTGATTATTAGTTATATTTTAATTATTTATTTAAATTTTATTTAAACTTACCGTTCAAATATGAATAGTAAACTGATAAATTTGAGATAGGTAATTGTTCAAGTTTGCCATTAACTATCATATCAAATGAGTGACTAGTTTCCCACGAGTGATACCCATTGCAAGTAATGTTTTTCAAATAGGTGAAATTTCTAACCTGGATGAAATCAACTAATGATCCAGTACATTTCATTGATTTGTCCACGGTCATGTTTGTAGTTATATACGGTGTGAAAGCTGTTAAAATTTGTTTAATTAATTAACAATTAATAGTTTAAAACAAAAATTTCCCAAATTTATTAAAATTATTTACAAGGCTAATAATTACTAAAATATAAATAAAAATAATTAACTACCATATTGTTGACCAGTTTTTGGCAAACCATTATCAGGGTCTAAATAAAAAAATTATAAATTATAAATACAAGTAAAAATTACTGAATACACTAACAATATTACCATTATCAATTTCAAAATATAATGCAGTAGTTAAGACAAACACCAGGCTAACTGTGAGTAAACTAAACAAATAATTCATTTTTGTAAAAAAAAATAATTAAAAATATCAATAAAATAAATTTATAAATATATAACTAAATTTTCAATAATTATTTAATAAATTTAATTTGTAACTATTATAATTGTCTTGGTAATTTTTGATAATGAAAAAATATAAGATAAAGAATTATATATTAGTTTGACATTATATTTAAAATCGAAATATACAAATGTAAACTGTACATATAATATAAAATAAAATAAACTGTAAATATAATAAACTACTAAAATAAATTAATTTAAACTGTTTATTATAATTAACAATGGTATATTAGCTGCACAAATTTTAATTTTAAAAAATAAATTAATATTTAAAAAATAATCTAAATATTTTGCTGCAATAATTTTATTTTAGTTAGTTGAAATTTTATAACTATCTTTTATAATTAATATCAAATTAATATACAAGTTATTTCCAAACCATACATTTATTTTATAGTAATATTTATTTTACATTTTTTTAATTAACAAGTATATAAAAGTTTAATTTTATTAATTTTTTATATAAAATAATTTTTAAAATTGTATTTTAAAAAAGATTTAAAAAATAAATTGACTAAAGTTAATTATTAATATTTTATTTAATTACTATATTAGAAATAATATAAGATAATTTATAAAATATTTAATTGTATAATAAATTTTTAAATAAATAAAAGTATACGGTAAAGTTTTTAAAATATAATTTATTGTATATTCAGTTATGAACAGCTGGATTAATCGTGATAGAGCCACCATCCAAGGTACATTGCGAGGGACATTTACTGCCCTTCAAACTGCCAGATATATAATTAATTTTGAATGACCCAGCACCTTTACTACCAGCGCAACCATCTTGGTCATTGGCTATATACGAGTTAGCCGAGAAAAACACATCACCTTGGCAACGACCACCTGTTACATTCCCAGTGTTTACCTCGTACATATTTCCTATAAATAGCAAATTAAATTAATAATTAGTGATTAGTTATCAAGGTATTAAAAATGTTTACATAAAAAAATTCAAGTGTTTTGTCCTAGTTTATAAATAAAATTATATATTTTGTTGACACTTACCGTTCAAGTATGAAAAGTATACAGCTAACTTATCAATAGGTAGTTTTTCAATTTTACCATCAACAGTTATATCGTAAGCAAAACTAGTTTCCCAAGAATGATAGCCATTACAACTGACCTCGGTGGAAAAGGTGAAATTTCTTAGTTGAACAAGTTGTACATGTGACCCAGTACATTTCATTGATTTTGAAACAGTCATATTAGTGGTTATATATGGTGTAAAAGCTGTAATATATACAATATAAATTAATAAAATTAGGGTTAAATTAATATGAACAATATAAATTGGTTAGTTTTGTGATGTAAATTTTACTATTACCAAATTTTTCACCAGTTCTTGGTAGTCCATTACCATCTTGATAGTTTTTATATATGGCTAATTTTGAAATGAAAAAATTATATAATCAAATATTTAATAATTATATTTTTGTTATATAGTCATTTAATTAAAAATAACTATATCAAATATACCATTAGGAAATGCTACACTCACAGCAAGCACCAGGCTAATAATTAATAAAACAAAAAATTTCATTATAAATTTAATTTTAAAATATACCTAATAATATATTATAATTGTAAAATTAATGATTTATTTATAATTATTTTTGAAATTAGTGAAAGTTTACTAATTTATATACTTTTTTATTTTATCATAATTACCTTGGTTATTTTGATAAATATATTATTTGTATACAATAGCACTAAAACTGCACTACATAGGCATATATGAGCTTGATTATTTGTTGTATTAGTGCTTAAGAGCACAATTAAAGCACAATTAAAGCATATTTCTTGTTATAAATAAAGTGTAATTTATAAATTTATAAATTACAATGAAAAAATTGTTATTGTAATTGTATTGTAATAATTTTAAATTATAATTTTTAGTTTAATTTAGTTTTTATAATTATGCTTTTTGTAGCTTTAAACACATTGAAAGTTTAATTTGTAATATTTTTCAATTCATAATTGATTTATAATTGATTTTTAAATAAAAAATAATTGTTATTTTAAAAATATAAAATAAAATTATAAATAATATATATTTTAATCTTCGTATTTATTAACATCTTAAAATTTTTGAGTGCAAGTTGCAACGTAAAAAATTATCTAGTTTATTTATTGAAAGTCAATTATAACATTATGTAAAAATGCATCTTTTGCAATTTTAATATATTAATCTTATTTATATTTTTTTTATTATATATATATATTTTTTATTATATATATAATTTTTTAATTTTATAAAACAAATATAGTTAAATTCTAAGTGTTTGGTACAAATATACCCGTCTAAAACAAAATAATTTTAAAGATATCTCTGCTTTAAATGACTTTTATATTTTAAATAATAAATTGGATTTTATATTATATTAATTTTATTGACTAAAAATTAATATTTACTCATATAATTAGTTTACAATTTAAATCTAAATATTAAATAAATTCAAAATACAATTAAAATATTTTTTTGTATTGTGTTCACAACTGTTATATAATTTTTACATTATATTTAATGTATTTATTTAGCTGTTATTTAAATATAAAATTTAAAATAAATATAATATTTTAGCAATTAAATTGAGCAATTCTGATTTAAAAATCTATTAAACTAATTATCAATTTTTTAAATTCATAAGTACCTTGGTTATTTTAATGAACGCAATATTTTTATAAATGAGCACTTAAACTGCACTAATATCAACACTTTCAATTATCAATAATTAATTTATAATAGTTTGCGTTGGTAGAAAATTAAATATTTTTTGCTTGATTATATTATTTAATTATATATAATTTTAATTTAAATTATAAAATTATAAAACAGCAACGATAAGTTTACATTGTAAATCAATAAAATATTTAAAAGTAATTTATTTAGACACGTGTTTTAAACAATTATAATAGATGCAATTAATGTTGTAACACAAAAACAAATTTTGCGAGAAGCGTATTAGTCATACATACTAACTATACTTAAATATAACAAAAAGTTAAATTTACGCAAAATTGTTAAAC
>JAQIWK010001346.1:0-10824 GCA_034695265.1 Dissorhina ornata
TTTCTGGATAAATGTCACACTGTTCATGTGTGTGTTTTGACAGATAGTCTTGATAATTTTTTACTCTACAATAATTAAGTTTAAAATTTTGAAAGTGGTGTTTTAGATTTATAGTCTATAATTTATAGTATTTGAGTTTAAAAGTAAAGATTTTGTAATAAATTATTCAAATAATAAGTTTAATAATTAATTAAATATAATTAGTTTTGTTACTAAAAGTAGAAAATAATCTTATTAATTGGATTTAACAAATTTGAAGTTTGACCATGCTGCTCTACAATTATCAGAATAAAAATACTATTAATATTAATCAATAAATATATTTAAACTAATATTTAAAACAATGGTTACTTCAGTTAATCCAACATTTAATAAATTATAATAAACTTAAATAGTATCTAAATATTAAGTAAAATTATTATATATCTTTAAATTTATTTTATATAATATGCAAGCTAATTTATGTTTATAAAGTAATTAAAACTATTTTTAATTCTAAAATATCTTTATAAAATAAAACAATTACAAATATTAATTTTTATTTCATAATATTTATCACAGTTACAACAAAAATCAATTTAATAAACTATACTGAAGTTATTTTAATTTTATATTATATCTAACTTTGCTGATAAGGCATACAGAATTCAAATAGTTAAAAATTATAAAATAACTATCCCAATTCTTTATCATTTAATTATTATTATAATATTTATATACTTGATAAATAATATAAATATTAAATTATAAATCTAAAAACTTGAACCAACTAAATTTTTTAAATATTAATAGCAAATTAACAAAACCAGACATTTCTTATTTATTTAAATACATTTGCTTACATTAACAGACAAAACAAATGCTAGTAAAAATAAATATTTCAATATAGTTTGTGATTGGTGTTATTGTAAGGTTTTCGTGGCCAATCTTATTAATATAAAAACAAAATTAATAGATAAACATATAGCAAAATATTGTTATATAAACTTTGTTTGTTATGAAAGACAATATAACAATAATAAAAATATTAATATTAATATATGATTTGCTAAAAAATATTGTTTGGACTTATTATAAGCTGTTTTTAGTTAGAAAAATTGAAACTACAAATCCTTATCTGATCTCCAAAAATAATTGTTTAAAGTTATGCATGAAATGAACAATTATTTTATTTTCAAAAAACAGACAAAATAAATGTCAGATTCATATGTCATATCAATATAAATTTTGTTTAAAAATATGGTGAATACCATTATATAACTATAACTAAAATAATAATTTAAATATGTTTTAATAAGCAACTAAATTGAAATGAAAGTGGAAACATAAAATTAAGAGCTTATAATAGAAATTGTATATAAAAGCCTTTGAGGCATAGTAGCATAAAAGGATGTAAATTAACATCAATTTTTTTGGACAAAATGAAAAATAATAAGACAATTATAATTGTAATAATGAATGTTTTTCTATTGGTTTCTATAGAAACTGTATTTAATATCAATTGCATGATCTGAATGTAAAAAATTCACCCAAAAAATATCATATTTAAAGTTAATTCAGAGTTCGTAATATGGGTTTTGACTTTTTTATTATTATATACGTATATATACTTATATTTACTGTACGTTTATGTAAGTCGGTTGCGGGCTTTCACTGAATTGATTCATTAGATTTCATGTCAGATATTATATAACGAGAGAACCGTATTATCTCTCGCTATCCAAAAGATACAGAATCTGTATTAGACATACATATCAAAGATTAGACGATAAATCTCTACATTTCTCTGTCATTCACTGTAATGAGTTGTTTACATACTTTCTTATCCTTATTATTCTCATTAAAGATAATTATTAAAACAATATTTTTCTTTAAATTTATTTTTCATTCAAAGTCAGGCACAAGAATAATGACAACAAAATACTAATTAATTAGATCTAACTTTTATTATAAAAAATAATAAATTTATCATTTGATAAAGTTAAGATAAAGTAATTAAATAAAATACAACAATTTATAAATTATTATTAATTTTTAAAATATTAATAAATTATTGTTAAAAAAACTTACAATATTTTAAACCATTAATCCAGAATTTAAGAATTGTCTTGTTTCTTGGTTTTAAAAAAGTTTAACAAAAGTTTTCACTAATGTTAGCATTGTTAAATTTGTGCACAATTTAATTTAATTATTAATTTTTAAATAGTTTAATAACTTTTGAAACAATATTAACCGCAATTTTTTACATTAAATTTTATTTAAACATAAAACATTATATCACGTATGATATGAAAGTATAGGATATGTGTGTATATATACGGTGTGTTCACTATTGAGTTGTGCAGAACCGCAACTATTCTGTTGTTTATATTCATTGAAAATCCCAATTCTCAATCACCAGTACTCCAGTCACTCGTACGCCAAATACGATTACAGCATAATCTGGTGAACGGTATATAACGTAACCTTTCGATTCACTTTTATTATATAAGTTTTGTTCAATTTTTATAATATTAAAATTTATAAATTAAATTTATTTTTAAGTTTAAACTTTAAACTTAGTTCTTAACTAGAAATTATTTATTTATTTTTAAAATACTAACTCTAGAGATAAGCGTCTGTATCTATTCCAGTTTTTATATTTTTAAAATTTTAATTAAAAATAAAAGTTTATAATTATTTAATATTAAGATTTTTTTA
Source organism: Dissorhina ornata (assembly GCA_034695265.1). Lineage (NCBI taxonomy): Eukaryota > Metazoa > Arthropoda > Arachnida > Sarcoptiformes > Oppiidae > Dissorhina > Dissorhina ornata. Next base: position 2,701 of record JAQIWK010001346.1, read on the forward strand.
GATAAATAAATTATTAAGTTCAACGTTAAAAATCTTAAATTAACTTAACTTAAGATGATTCTTGTTTTGTTTATGAGTCATAAATTATGACTTTTATTTTTATTGTAATTTTTTATATTAATAATGTAATAATATAAATATTTGCTCGTTTAAAAATTAAATTAGTTAAATTACAATTTTAACAAATTTCTAATGATCTTTTTATTAATTATAGTTATTATTACAGTTTATTAACATAAATGTATGCTTGATAATATTTTACAAAGTTTTTAAATAAATTACTTTTTAAAAATTTATAAAATTACAATTTAAAGACATTTTGAGGCATCTTGAGTATTAAATTAATTATAACCAGATACAATTTAATGATAAGAAAGATAGTTTTCCTTGAAGTTTGTACTTCAAGTTTATATATACAGTGTGTGACAAACATATTAATTGAAAATCACTTAATTTTAGCCAATTATTTGTATTTATATTAGAAACTAAATGTAAAATTCATTTAATAATCATTTGTTAATGAAAATTTTAATAATTTGTTTATTTTACTATACATATTCGTTTTTATTTTGTAATTTTGTGGTTTAAAACTAATTTAATATTTTAAATTCAACATGAATTCAACAAAATTACAGTCATTTTCGCATATAATTAAAGTAAATTGTTTGGGAATAAAGACATTTAATGTTAGTAATCGTTACTTCAGTCAAACTTGCGTTCATAAATCACCCGCAAAACAGACATGTCTTTACGATTTTCATGTGGAAAAGGGTGGAAAAATGGTTAACTTTGCAGGTTAGTTTTGGATAATTAATTAATTGTTATTTATTTGCTATTTACAACACATTTTTAATTATATTTCTAATGAATAGGTTTCCAAATGCCTGTACTATACAATGATTTATCAATAAATGACTCGCACATCCATACCCGACAATCTTCAAGTCTGTTTGATGTGTCCCATATGTTGCAAATGCAAGTCAGTGGCAAACATCGCATAGAATTTATGGAAAGTCTGACCGTCGCTGACATTCAAGCATTGGACGAAAATACGGGAACTCTTACTCTGTATACCAACGAAAACGGAGGAATTAATGATGATTTGATTGTCACTAAAACGGATCAAGACTTTCTGTATGTCGTGTCAAACGCCGGTCGTATTGAAGAAGACTTAAAGCACGTTAGGACTCATTGTCAGGCATTTAAAGAGAAGGGCAAAGATGTGTCAATTGATATATTGTCAAAGGGTCTCTTAGCATTACAGGGCCCACAATCAGCTAAATGTTTGCAACCATTAGTTAGTTATGATTTATCAAAATTATATTTTATGACATCTGTGGTGACCAGTGTTTGTGGTGTCGATGATTGTCGGATTACACGATGCGGATACACAGGAGAGGATGGTTTTGAAATATCAGTGCCCACACAAAAGGCCGCTCATGTGGCCAACACTTTGCTCTCATCATCTGAAGGTGTGGTCCGATTGGCCGGTTTGGGCGCTCGCGATACACTCCGACTCGAAGCTGGTCTTTGTCTTTACGGCAATGACATCAATGAGAAGACGACTCCGATCGCCGCATCTCTGACCTGGACTATAGCCAAACGGCGCCGACAAACGGCTGATTTCATTGGTTCTCAAATTGTTTTAAAACAACTTAAAGATAAGCCTAAAGAACGAAGAGTGGGTTTAATTGGTTTGACATCAGGTCCGCCAGCGAGAGCTCACTCTTCAGTATTAGACCCAAAGACTAACGAATCAATTGGTGAAGTGACGAGTGGTTGTCCATCGCCTTCTCTAAAGAAGAATATAGCGATGGCTTATCTGCCGATGACTTACAAAATTGGTTCAAAAGTTATTTGCGATATAAGAGGCAAACGGTTTGATTATGAAATTGTAAAAATGCCTTTCGTTTCGACTAACTATTACTTTAATAAATAAATTGTTGATTATTTGATAAAATAATTGGGTATGACTTTTGAGTACTACTACTACTAATGATTGAATATTTGATAATTCGTACAGAAAAGTGATTAATAATGGGATGGATAGATAAAAAAACAATTAATTTCATTCAAAATGTACAATATTTTTTATTATTAATGATAGATTATATTATAATAATAATAGTAATTTGATTGATGCGATTAATGGCACTCTTTTTTATCTTCTCATTTATTAAAAAACAAAGTTTTGCAAAACAAATGAATTAAATATATAAAAAAAACAATATAATAATTATAGGTAAACCTCTCTGTATATAATATACAGTGAGAATATAAATAAATTAATGGTATAATAAATATAATTCCCGTTCATCCTTGGATAAATATATTTTAATGGGTATTTAATTAATCATTGATTTGTGTCAAAAGTCAAGTTATGACAACACCCTTATGAACCGCCAGTGCACCGGTAGTCGACTCTTCGAGCAGCGCTGGCCATAGATATGTCTGCAATAGGTTTATGACATTAATTGACTGTTTAAACAATAAATAATATTTAGTTATACTTTAATGATATCCGAGTCCTGATTAGACGAGTGAAACCTAATGTGCATATCTTTGCGAAAATGTCGTGTTTCATACTCTATAATATAGGGTGGATTCTGTATGGATAGTGCCCAGGCCAGTTTGACACAGTCGCGTACGTATGATATTAAAACATCGCACGATTTCAAACACGGATAGTCGTAAAGTGTGGCCCAAATTTGTGTGCAAACCTCCTATGAATTAAATATGAGTTACTCTTTTTTATTGTTTGTTTTGAATGCCAATTAATACATGTTTGTGTCGGTTGAGCGACAATTGTTGGTCACTTAACAAATACCTCTATATTTTTGTTGACATCAAATCGATCGGTGGTTGACCTGAGATACGAGTTGACGCTCGAGTCCAGCTCTTTCACTGACGGATCAATTGTTGGCACTTGTAATGAGTCGGGAATCTGAAGCAATTGATTCAATCGACACTTTATGTCAACTAATAAATGCTGAACCGAACGGAAAGCCAACTTTGAAAACAAAAAATAAGCATTAGATTAGATGTTAATTAAAATTAATTTATTATTTTGTTTTCAATAAAAAAAAGAAAGTTTTAAATATTTCTTACGACAACTACAGAGAAAAGGAGTTTTGATTTGAGTTCATCGGCGTCTCGAAGCGCTTGCAGACTGTCCAACGCATCCAATGTGTCGACTCGGGCTGTAATTACATTCAAAATAAACAAATGAATAATTAAAGAGTTAGTCAATTAATGGTAAGTTTGCAAACCCTGTGCGTAAAGATTGCCGTATTTTCTGATGAGAGCCGTTGGTCTTCTGTCTCCGAGACATATATTTTCAAAGCGAACGCCTCTTTCAAGCATTCGTTGTGATTGTTCTGCGAGTCTGTCCTTCATCTTCCTCTCCTTCTCCTGTAATTCAAAGATTGTTTGCTTTGATTTGACGAGTTCTCGACGCAAGACATCCAATTCACTCGTGTCCTCTACATGTTGTGTCCAAATGCTTCCCTTCACTGTCACTGTACTTCCTCCTGAAGAGTCTCGACGCGAACCTAATTAACAATTGTTTTATTTTGGGAACAAATTATTTAAATTGTTTGTCATTTATATTAATTAGTTGCCAATCAAACACACCATTAGATACAGAATCCAATTGAAACTTAGTGTCCGATCCATTGCCTCCACTATTGTCTGACTTTCCGCTGTCAGAAAAAGATTGAGTGTCACTACTGGCAGACCCGTCACTAGTTAATCGTCGAGCACTCGGCCTATTGCTCTTCACTCGTACTATAATTTAACCAAAAAATAAATTGCAATTATGTTATCATTTTATTCATCGAGTTTCTAGTCAATTATCTTTAGTGTAAATTAAGTAATAACTTAATATATTATTAGTAATTGACTCAAATGTCTGTATATTTAGATGTAAGATAAGCCGATAAATAAATTTAATTGTTTTTGGTGTACATTTGCGGTAAATAAGTATTGTATATATGATAATTGAGACATAAAACTAAAATCATATATAACAAACAGTCAATACATGCACCGAAAGCTAACCTAATATGTATTGATGTAGTGATGAATGACTTGTATAAAGCGATAAAATTATTGTTAAATTAGAAACCGTTTCATCGGTTTCTTGTGTTACAAACAAACAAAACAATGAATTTGTAATCTAATGATTAGATCGCAAGTGTATTGTATAACAATGTATTACAAACTCAAAGGTCATTAAATTATGGGCAAAACAAAAATTATTGATTATCATATAATAAAGGTGTTATACACTATACAAGTCTAATAGATATTTCCAAGTTATACCTATAAAAACAAGAATATTCTAATACTTTTAATACATTTTTATTACCCTTTTTATTCATCTTCTTATTTATTTAGAAAAGAGATTAAACTCTCAAAATATTTTTAAATACTTTATACATAAATCTTATGCACAAATTGTATTATGATTATTATTACTTGAAACATGTTTTATTAAAATAAAATTATAACTTTATAAGAGTTTTAAAGAAATTTTGAAAATATTTTTTAATTTTTAGTATTTAATCCATGACTTGAATTTTTAGCCGACTTTTAAATTAAAATTGTTTAATATAAAAAAGTTATATTAAATTAATAATGGCTGAATTGTTTTTGAAAAATTATTTAAATTGTCAAAAAAGCAATATATAAATCAATTTTTTTTGTCGTTTTAGTTAATTTATATTATTACTAGAATTTGAATAAAAAATTTTTTTCATAAATTACAAATGTAACTTATAATTAATATGATTGAATTGGTTACAAAAACTAATAATAAAAAATAATAAAATACATACAAAGTGTTTGTTGAACCGTTGAATAAAATTATATTAATTAATTTGGCTTTAATTAAATTTATGTTCATTTTTTAGATTTTACATTATATATTAATTTGCTATTTATTTTACAAAACATGACATTTATTTAATACTTAAAGATTAGCATTATATTACATCTGATATTTATTATTTAAAAAAATTAAATAATTGGGTTAAGTTAAGGATCAAAAAACCTAAATTTGACATTTGTTTTAAATAATAATTTGTCAATTGTGATTTTTTCAAATAAAAAATATTGTCCTCAAAAGATAGTCAAAGAAATATACATTAATATAAATTAGATACCTATTTTATATATAATACATATGTATAATAAAGACATTGCTAAAATTGTAAATGCATTTTACCGTTTTACAAGATTAATGTCGGTTTATATTAATAATGTATATAAAGCTTTATTCAATATTCACTATAAATGTATTATATATTTTACTGATAATAATAGGAAATTTTCAAAAATTAGATTTGTTATTGATAAACTATCAATAAATTTACTATATATTAAACATATTCTTGGAAATTTTATATTATTCATAATAATAATTAGCAAATTTGTATGATATTTATTTGCATATTATTAAGTGTTTGGAAACATAAACAATATAATTGATTAGATACAAATATTTTCTATTTATAAATTATAATATAAGTTAACTATTAATTTAGTTTTACATTGAGTTTTGCAAAACAATTATTTACAAAGAAATGAGTTGTCATCGACGAAGACATATAAAAGTAAATTAATTGCTGTTTGCTATGTTTGGTTCAATAAATTAATGGATTTGTTTGTGAAAATCCCTTTACATATAACTTATTGAACATTATATTTGTCTAACTATTAGATAATTGGATCGAAACAGCAGTTGAAATAAAATTGATATTTCTTTATAAGAAATAAAACCAAAAAATATAGTAAAATATTTTAGCAGTAAAATACAAAAAAAATAATTAAAATCTAATTATCTAATATTGTATACAAAATATTCAACTAAACATATTACATTTATACAAAATATACACAATTATACACAATATACCAATGTATTCAATAAATAAATAAATATAAAATGTATTAAATCAATAAATGGAAAGTTATTTTATTTATTTGTAAAATAAATTTTCAACAACAAAAAATTATTTCTATGCATTTTTATATAACATTTATTTTTTAACAAAATATAAAATTCAGTTTACTATAAATATATACAACTATTTTTTTTATCATGATATAAAAAAGTCCATGATAAATAATAATTGAATTTTTGAAAAAAGTAATCAAATAATTGAATAAATATTTTTTAAAAATTGTGTGATTTATTTTGAAAAATATTATTTATTTATTGAGAAATCTTTGAAACATAAGTTTGAATAGTTTTATATATAAATTCAAAACAATTTAATCCCTAAAATGTTTTCAACCCAATTCAATCATAATTTATTTTTATCAACAATATTACACATATTTTTTATTTATAAATAAAAGTTATATAATATAACACTATTTTATGTAATAATTTTTCAAAAGCTATTGAATTATGTAAACAAATATTTTTATATATAAATGTTTTGATTTGAAGGAAATAGAGGAGAAACTTATGATTGCTTTTTGCAAAAATATATGAATTCAATGAAAAATTAATGTAATTGTCCTAAAAAAGTCAGGTTTCATGTGAAATAAATATACAAAATGCATATTTATTTTATTTGCCAAACTATATTTGATATATTAAATTATAGAAACATAAAAAATTACTATAAAAAGTTATTACAAACACTGTATAATTTAGTTTAGTATAAATATATAAATATTGATCAGTCATTAATTGTAATTTAGTTATTATTTTATTTTATAACGTGAACTAATAATAAAAGTTATGCAAAATATTATATAAATATAAAAGTTATATAATATAATAAAATTTATTTGTTACACTGTTCAATATATAAAATTATATAAAAAGTTATTTTTTATTATGAACAACATAACAACTAACTTTATTATGTTAGTTAAAATAACCATGACATTTGTATAATAACAAAACATATATTAAACTCATAATAACAATTTAATATATACATGTATATACTAAATGATAGAAATTTAAATAATTGTATATAACTTTATAAATAATTATAAATTAGAAATGTTTATACAATACATTAAATAATATATTGACGAGAACTTACATACTTGTCGATCACTAGTTGAACTAATTAATTGATTAGACATTAAGTGGTTAGACATTACAATACACTCACTATTTAGTTGTTTGAATAATGGCTAAAATTAAATTTAAAATAATTTCTAGTGTTTAAACACCCGCATTTCAAAATAATCAAACATGTTGAATATATTATATTCAAATCTGGTATATATACAGTATATAGTGGGATAACTAAATAACATACATATTGACATGGTATTTATTGTAATAGTGCATATGGGTTTAGTGCAATTTGATATGTTTAGGCAATTTTATTTGTTTTTCACCCAAAAACTATTAGTCCATTACTGAAAGAGTATAGAGTCCTTCATTTGAATGATTGAAGGCATAGTTTATATCATATAATACCATACACTTGTCAGAGCCGTCTCCCTATATCGCAGATGTTCTGACATTTTGTTCACAAAACTTAAGAAATAAACAAAAAATATAAAACTTTTTTTTATATAAACGAAAAATTCTTGCGACGAAAAAAAGCTTTGTTTGGATATTAATATCTTTGCATAACTCTTGTATAAACCATCAAAGCGTTTAGACAATCAATTTAATACATAATACACTGATATATATAATATATTATATATAAAGTATATATAAAGTGAGTGTAAATGTGAGGCTATAAACGCCGTGACACTAGAGGTTTGAAGAATTGAATGTTGAATATACCGTAAGATCGGTCCGTTAGGTCCGGTTTGGCAAGTTTTCTGACATAACGGCACCGATTATTATATTCAATAAATAATGTGCTACTCGTTTCGTATAAATACTACATTATATAACATTAAATTGTGATTTTTTTCTTCTTCATTTAATAAGTTTTTGGTTGTAAAAGCAGTTTTTCTAGACAAACGTTTCAACCAATTTGAATGAATGTATATACAAATTGAATGCCATTTAGTATATATTTAATGTTTTAAATATATGCCAAATGGTATCTTTAAAAAAGGAGGCAATCGTTTGAATAAATAAAATAAATTTTAATTTTTTGTCGGTTTGTTGGCCGAGCATTGGCTACTTTA
>JAQIWK010001347.1:0-10822 GCA_034695265.1 Dissorhina ornata
TTGCTATGAAATTAGGCTTAACTCGTGAGAGGGATCAACCAATTTTATTTAGTAAACAAATAATTAATGGAAATATGGATAAAATATTTTGCATCAGTAATCGCTGTTATTACCCGTTTTAATACAAACAAAATTTAACAAATTATTTGATTAAACATTTAAATAAAAATCTAAAAAACATTGATTGATTTCTCGAAAATGTTATTTAAATTTGTAAGTTATATTATTAATAATAATTTGTTATTATGCTATAATTTTTATATTAAAAAAGTAAATTGTCATAAAAGTTTTGCATTAATTTATTCTGTATAAGATAACTTGTTTTTTTTAATTTGCAAGGTACTATCATATTAATATAATCTAATCTTACATAATATTAGATATATTTTAAATTTCTACTATAAACATATAATTGTATTTAACTATATATAATATAAAGTTAATTTACTAATCATTAGTGCAATTATATTTTTAAAATTTATAAAACTAAACTTGTAATTAATAAAGCAAACTAATTAAATTCTAAATAATATTAATAAATATAATAATAATAATACTAATTATATAATAATGTCTGTCAATACTAACCCATCATATATTGTGCGGGAAATGCAAACTAAAGACTTTGAAGAAGTGCGACAAATATTGTCTGAACTTAACTTTATGCTAACTAAATATAAAAATAAAGTTATGTTTAAAATTGATCCAAAGGGCTTGTTTGTCGCTCAAGACATAAAAACTGGTTAGTAATTAAAAAAAATAATATTTAAAAAATAAATTAAAACTAATTTAAAACAATTACTATTGTAAAGGAAAGTTGTTGGGTGTGTTAAGCGGTGCAAATGTATCACCCGATTTGGCACACGTCAGTCAGTATGGGGTTAGACGTGAATATCAGGGTTTGGGCATTGGTTTGGCTCTTTGGGACAAAATGATGGCACACATCGGAACCGATAGAAACATATCTTTGTACGCATCGGACGCTATGTTTGATAAATATAAAAAACAATTCAAACTCATAGCCCAAAAACGATTGGTTTATATGAAAGGAAATGTCAGTAATAATAATCTGGTAGATAGTATTGATGGCATATCTTTGGTTACCATTAATGATAGTAATATTAAGGATGTGATTGATTACGACAAGAGTATTACCAACGGCATAGACCGTACGGCACTCTTCGATGAAATCTTGACGGCACCCGAAACCGTCAATTTGGTGGCAATTAATGATAACAATCAAGTGGTAGGCTATTGTGTGATCTGGATGTCAAACCTGGCCAATACAGCATTTATTGAGCCATTATATGCTGACAGTCAACAAATTGCTGAGCTATTGATTAGTAAATGTTGCCAACAGTTGACGTCAAACACAATTTATTTAATATATCTTTGTTGGGACTCTAATGTCCAGTCCATACAAATTGCTATGAAATTAGGCTTAACTCGTGAGAGGGATCAACCAATTTTATTTAGTAAACAAATAATTAATGGAAATATAAATAAAATATTTTGCATAAGCAATCGCTGGTATTATCCGTTTTAATACAAACAAAAATTAACAAAATATTAGATTAAATTTTTGAATAACAAAATTAAAAATTAATGAAAAATTAAATCTTCGTTTTTGATTTTAAATGGGATGTGATTGGATTGAATGATCCAGATAGAGTCAATCACCAGGTCATCCTGTAATTTAAATACAATTTGGTTATTAATAATGAACAAGTTAAAAATGGTAGCTGTACCTGATCCACATCAATTTGCTCTAAATACAAATGAGTTTCGTTCAAAACGGTAAACCTGGTGTAGCCATAGGCCGACGATCGTTGGGCTGACCAGGCGGCCGGTATTTCATTAAATGGTTCAGTTCCCGAATGCATACCCTTTAAGTATTTTATTTATCATACAAATTAAATTAATTACAAAACTATTAAAACAAAACAAAATACTAACTCCAGTGCCCGATACTATATGAACGGTGGCTCTGGGATTCACAAAAGCGTTGTCATACATAGTGTTTTTATAAACCTTTTAGTTAATTGAAAATTAAATTGAAGTAAAAATTAATTAAATTAAAAAATTTTAATTTAAATTACAAACCGTTTGATTATAGACGGGAAACATGCGCTCGTAGTAGTGTTGGTGACCCCAAAAAGCTAGATCCACTCCGAACTCGTATAGGATATCATCGATATCATAAAGACTGCCAACACTACCAGCACCTTCCTATGATGACCAAGACATTTATTAATCAATGTTTATAACTTAAATATAAATTTGGTTAATGACTAACTTTCTTAAAGAAAGTCAGTCCTTCAAAGCACTCGGCAATTCCTGTACAATAGAGAGGTCTGTGTCCGTAGACAATAATCCACGGATGTCTGGCCCTGTTTTGTGGTTCATTAGCCTCTTTTAAGACCTCTCGGAGCCACTTCTTCTGTCGTTGTGAAGCCTCTAAATCACTCATTTCTGACTCAAAATATACTTCAGTATTGATGGCCACAAACAGCGCCGGACCCATAGTGAACGTGTAGTACATGTTATCATTAGTTTTTGGCATTTTAAACCGAGTTTCATAGTTTGTCCCAAAGTCACTGTGTTAATCAAATTAGTTATTTAAATAAAAAACTAATAAAATAACATAATATATACCCTGGACATCGGTCATCGTAACAAAGATACTCGTGATTTCCCGGTATGACCATATAGGGTATGATAGCTAAAGTTTAATTGTTGATTTTAATAGTTGTTTGAAAAAAATAAATTTATAAATACCAGCAAACGGTTGAATAGCTTGCATAAATGAATTACCAATTTGGCCTTTATACTTTTAATTTGATAAAAAATATAATTAATTTTACTTAATTAATAAATTATAAAGTTATAATATAAACTGAAGTCTTACAGCATATAAATTATATCCAATATCACCTAAAAATTTAAATTTAAAAACATTAAAATAAAAGTTTATAAGCATTTGATTTGTTTTAAAAAATTTAAATACCGATATGAAGGACGGCATCATATTTTCCTTGCCGTGCATTTTGAATCAAACTGGGAATAGATCGGCCGTTTTGTACGCCCATATCGCCCACCACTGCCACACTCGGCGACCAGTGCTGGTTGACCGGGAAAGTGATAAACTCGTATGGTTTGGACCAATAGTTGTGTGAACCAACTAAATAGCCTAGATCATTAAATACAAGTCATTCATATTAATAAATTGATTAATTATTATATTTGAGATTAATATTTAAATTTCAAATACAATATTTAGTTTGCGGATCCAAATGCTTAAGTGAGACAATATGTATGTATTGAATGCTCCCTTCGTTGTCCAGTAGCCGTCGGACATCACTTCGGGCTGTTTTGTAAATATGACTACAATTATAGCCATATCTCACTATTGACTGTTTGGGATCCGATCGAGTACTCCAGGCCACCACTATCTCTTCATTATCATCTTTGAAAATACAAATTTATAATTTAGTATTTAATTTAAAATTACAAATTATATTTAATTAATAATACCTCCAAGAGCTATATGAATTTGATGCGGTATATAAGCGGCTTTATTCCTGTTTTAATTATATAATTAATTTAATTAAAAGTCAATTAAATTTATATATTAATGAAGACATACTCATCGTCTAATGTAATCAAATAAAATGTGACTAAAAGACAAATGAGAAGTGATGTGCAAATTAAGGCAATTAATGCAAATAAATTATTGTTTTGTTTGGCAGACTTCATGTTTAATCATTGTTTGTAATTTGAATGTTAATTAAATTTCTATATATATATATATAATTTGCTATATATATAACTTATTGTAATTTATTTAAAAACAAATATGTTTTATAAGTATAATTTTTCATGCTTTTAATTTAATTAAATTGTTTTGCAATTTATTTTTCCAATTAAACTTTAAAGTTTTGTACAAATTTTACAGTAATTAACACATTTAGTAGTATAAATTAATAAAATTAACTATTTGCAAAATATTTATGTTTTATGAATCATTTACAATGAGTAAATTATTTATTAAATTATTTAATTATAAGTTTTTTTGTAATTTAAATATATTGTAAGTTGTAAATTACAACTTGCAATTTAAAATACATTTTTAATGTAACATTAAAATAAATATTTAAAAAAACATAATATTTTAAATATTATAAATATTGTCAACTTGTGAATAAAAAATAAACAAGGTAGTCAAATTACATGATAAAATTTTGTATAAAATAAAATATAAATTACTATTAAACTAGTAAAATTTAAATATAATTTATATATTTTAAATTATAAAATTATATTTATTTTGCTTACAATTAAGTGTGAATATAAACAAGCAAAATTACAAATGAAATAACAAATTAAAAATATATTTAAATAGAAACCTGAATCAATAAACAAGTAATTGTAAAAAATAAAAGTTAATATAAAAAGTTTTTTAAAAATAATTGTTATAATTATTTTAAAAAATATAATTTAATGATGAATTGAGTGATATATTATAATTACCTTCAAAAATAGACAATTGTTTAATAGTTATTACAAAAAATTACTGAATCCAAGGACAGCCATAATATTAATTGTATTACATTTGCATTTAATTTAAGAGTTTTTAAAATCTAATTTTAATAATTAATTAATTAACTCAAAATTTTAGTGAAACATAAATTAATTTGTGATAAAATCACAACTTTTTGTCAATAATTTTAATGGAAAACAATGTTAAAAGTGAGGAAAAGTCCGGTGAAAGTGAAGATAATTTAGACGAGAGCTGTGGGATCGGCAGTTGGCGACCGCCATGGCTACAAAAGTATGGATCAACTAAAGTATTTCTAATTAACTTTTCACTTGTGGCTATATTTCAAGGAGCTAGTTTTACGTAATATTCTCATTTTTTGCCTTGTTCAATTTATAAAACAAGATTGATTTATTGACCAAGTTGAGTTTATATTCATAATTGATTGGTAGATATTTGATTGGATCCATGACTACACTGGAAAAAAGATATGGTTTTGAAAGTAAAGTATCGGGACTTATATTAATTGCTGATAATTTAAGTCAAATGGTTATCAATCCGTTTATTGGCTATTTGGGCGGCAAATATAATCGGCCTATGCTTATGGCCATTGGCGAGATGATTGTTGCTCTGGCATGTTTTATGTCAGCAGGTAGAGTCAGGTTTTTCTCAAACATAAAAACTAAATTAATATTTAAATTAATTGTTTGTTTAGCACCTTATTTTATATGGGGAGATAAAATTAACACTTTTAATAATAATAACAATAACATGGTAAATGACATATCAAGCTCATTTGAATTGTGTTCAGCCACTCGTAACTTAACGGCTAATTGCAATTTAAATGGCGGATCGCCTACAAACTGGTCCGCTGTTATCATATTATTTGCGGCCAGTTTTGTGAACGGTATTGGATATACCGGTCAGTTATCATTCAAAAATATCATTTATATCATAAAAATAACTATTTTTTATTTGAAAAATCCATAGCTTTCTATACGATTGGTGTCCCATATCTTGATGATAACTCAACTAAGAAGAACTCGCCATTATATTTAAGTTTAACTGGATCTATAAGACTATTAGGTCCAGCACTTGGTTTCCTATTATCATCTTTTTGTTTAAACTATTTTGAAAATCCCTTTCGTAAGCCAATACTTAATTATATAATTAATTTAAGTTACATTTAATTTAGTTTACTTAAGTCATTAAAATGAAACTTGTTTATTACTGTTTATTTAAAATTATATAATTACTAGACAAGTCCAACATGACTCCAAGTGATCCAGGATGGATAGGGTGTTGGTGGATGGGCTTTATAATAATTGGCGTATTTCTTATAATATTATCCATACCGTTGATGATATATCCATCGAAAATGGCCACCAATTGGACACCTGTTATAAAAAGCTCGGACAATGATACTGTTTGGCGTCAATTGGGCCGGATATTAAAAAATCCAATTTTTATGTTTAATATATTTGGTATGAGTTTACGTTTATTAGGTTTATTGGGTTACTATTTATTTAAACCCAAGTATATTGAGGCACAGTTCAGAAAGTCGGCCTCTGAAGCCAACTTTTGGACCGGACTTTTAAGTATACCTTCAATGGCTATCGGAATAATGGCTGTAAGTATTCATTTAATTTTTAGTTATAAAATTTATAATTTATAAAAAGGTGTAATTATTTATTATTTTATTGAATTTGAAATGATTTCCAATAGGGTGGTATTATTTTATCCAAATACCGTCCATCGGTACGCAAAATAGTAATTTATATATTTTTGGTTGAATTGGTGACCAGCGGTGCCATACTGTCGGGAATGTTTGTCAAGTATAACCATATAATTAAATATTTATAATAATCAACTTATTTTCAAGCATGTTTTAAAGTTGTATTTAATCATGTAACAGGTGTCCACATCCAATATTTCCTCAAACAGCTATTATAAATTCAAAGTATGTTTAAACTTGATAATTGTATTTAATAAAATTATATAAATATATAATTAATTAATTAACTAAATTTAACTACAGTTTAGAGTTGAGTGCCAAATGCAATGAACAGTGCGGCTGCACTCGCACTCACTTTCAACCGGTCTGTGCCGACGACGGTCTGTCCAACTATATTAGCCCGTGTTATGCCGGGTGCTCTCAACACGACCCGCAAACATCGGTTATTTATTACATTTATTACTTTTTTAAATCAGTTAATTTTACATTTAATTTTATTTCAATTACAATTGATAGACATTTTCCAACTGTCAGTGTATTGGTGGCAATAAAGATAGCGTAGACCCGGGTTATTGTCAAAATGATTGTAATAAGTTTCCCATTTATCTCGGCTTGTTTGGTGTGGCCGGTATAGTAATGTCTACGGCCAAAATTGGTGATACTTTAATAGTATTAAGGTTTTTATTTAGTTTTTATAAATATATTTAATTTGTAAATTATGTCTTATTTTTTTTGTGTCAACAATTTAAAGTTTTAAAGTAATCATAACTTTTAACACTTTTTATTTTGGGTAGGTGCGTTGAACCAAGAGATAAAAACTTTGCCATGGGCATCATTGGCAGCTTTCTGGCTGTTTTTGGTAAATAAACATAACTTTCTTTACATAATTAGGGAAATAACTTATTAGACAAACACTAATTAAAAAATAATAGTTGGTTGTAAACTGTGTTATTGTGTTTAATTAAACAACAAATAAATGTAAAATTACTAATTATTGATAATATAATTTGTTTGATAGCATTAATACCATATCCGTTAGTCTTTGGCACAATCACTGACATGGCTTGTATTGTCTGGAATGAGTCTTGTGGTAAAACCGGGAACTGTTGGCTCTATGACATCGACAAGTTTAGGTGATTTTATTTATTTAAAAAAAATTATATTTAATTATATTTAAAGTTTAAATTTTAAACCAAGACCTATTTGTATGTGAGTGTGTTGTCTCACTATTTCTATCTATTTTTATATCAATTGTCTAACAAAACAAAATTATGTTTTACTAAACAAACAAAACTTTTCAAAAACACAAATACTTTATAATAAAGTATTGTTTGTTAACTAATTATAGACACCATAGAGAATGTTTTGACACTAATATACCTTTTTTTTGTTGTCCAACAAAATTTGTAGATATTATCTACATTTATCCACATTTGGTTTGGTACTGTTGGGCACCCTATTTGTTATACCGATAATTTTTTACGCTAATCGTATGCAATCCATGTTTGATGATAGTGACAATCCTAATGATATTAAACTTTACGAATTGGGAACTGTTAACAATGGATTTGATGGTACCGCCGATGGTATAGCTAATCATAACCACAATAATAATAATAATAATAATAATACTATAAGTGTTACGAAAATTATAACTAATTTATCAGAAAATGATCGCAAAAATAGTTTAAAAGACTATGAATTAGTTCACCGAAAAAATAGTTTTGTCGCCCTTTAGGTCAACAAAATTATATTCAAAAACTTTTGTTTAAAAAATGTTATTTATATATAAATTGTGATAAACTTATAAATTATAAGTTATAGTTTTGTTATGCAAAACAAGCTGTTAAAAGTTCATATGATCATTAAAAAACCAAAGTTTTAATTAAACTTAAAAACATTTAATATAAAATTATCATTTATCCTTTTAATTGCAATTTTAAAAAAATTTTAAATAAATCAAATGTCAATTAAATTGTTTAATTTGTTTTTTTGAAATATATAAACGTTCATTGTCTGTATGATTGATTAAAAATAACTAGTTGTATCTAAATATAATTTCTTATTATATTAACAAAACAAATAAACTTATAAAATACCAATGATTGGCATATATGACCAGGTTATGATCCCGATTAGACCACTTGCTGGGCGCTGGGAGTATACACTTCAATCTTGCAGTAAACTAATAGTTAATTAATATTTTTAATCACTGAATTAAAACTTTATAATAAAATATAATTTACCCATTTATTAAGCAATACTCAATTACAATTGTAACTCAACTAACAATTATTTTAAGGCCGAGACACTTAAAGCGAGAGTATAATTTTTTTTTAAAATTATAATTAAAAATTACTTTATTATTCAACTATTATATGGTTAACTTTCCAATAGTAGTTGTTTTGTAATTAACTTAAAAATCATTAACTAATCTTCAAAATGGATATAGTATTAATTGCATTAGTGTTTGGTGTCTTAGTTTTGGTCATTATTTTAATTGTCTTAATATGTCATTACTTTAATGGCTCTAACTATATGACCAAAAGATCCCATCGTCCAAAGGGTAGGACTACTACCAACTATTTCTGTTCCCATGATCTAAGAAAAAGTGATTCAATTGATTCAGCCATACGTATGGCTAAAATGAATGAATTGGCTAAAAAAAATTTGCAAAGTAGAGAGATGTTAGTTGATACGACCACCACTGCCAATGCTGATACCAAAACTAAGTCAAAGACCTATTCAAACCCCAATATGATACCATCACTCACACCATTAATCCTGAATAAACAGTCCAGTCCTTCAAAGGCTCAGCCATGCGGTGACCAGTCATCCCGAGTGCCCGTCCCGTCACAACAAGTATCACCAAAATTGATATCAACTACCACTTCGACCGATACTCCATAGTAAGGATGTCTTAAAGACGAGACTGACTTTCAAACAAATTAATTTTTCAAAATATAGTTAATTTCAATATTAGTGTAAACATTTGTTTTGTGTATTTTTATTAAAGTTTTAATTAGTTTTTTTTAAATCTAAATATAATTTCAGACAAGAGTTTGTTAATCAACAATTATTAATTTCTTATTATTATTAATAATAAAACAATTAAACTTATAAATACTAGCGATTGACACTCGGTTAGACCCCTTGCCGGGCACTGGGAGTGTATACTTCACTCTTATAGTAAACTAATTATAAGTTTTTAAATTTTATTTATATTTTTAAAATAAACTATTAATAGCTATTTAATTAAGACTATCTTAAAAAATAATAAATATAGATATTTATTAAACATTGCAATAATTATTTTAAGAATTACATTGTAGTATACGAGACATTATGAGCAAGGATATTTAAAAAAATAAGCTTAATTAAAATTTTTAATTAAAAAAATTACTTAATTATTTTGTTTGGTCAAGTATTTGGATAGCCATAAAATAATTATTACTATAATTTGTAATTACTTGTTAATTAAATATTGTATTTTAAAAAAGTAATGAATACGGGATACATTGTTCTAATAATAATTTGTGCCTTGATAATATTCATAATTGCAATGGTCATATTATGTCATACATTTAATGGCTGTAATATTGGGACAGTAGTTCATCACTCAAATCGTAAAGTCAAATCAGAAGATTCAGAAACAGATGATAATTACCATCGATCTAGTGATTCAATGATAAGGATGACTAAAATTCATAAATTGAATGAAAGAGGATCGGAAAGTAACAAGATGTTAATTGATAAAACCACAACCAATGCTCATACAAATACAAATTCAATAAATAATTCAAAACTAAATACTATGCCACCCAATCTGACCCCTCTCATATTGAACGCTCAAACGTGTCGGGGGTCATCACCAGTGCCCGCACAACCAGTGCCAGTAAATACAGTCTAAATGTGTCCAAAAAAGCTACTAATTTTTAAATCTTTAATTTTTCGTCAGTAATAGTAATATCAATACTAATATATAATTAACACTTATTTTTGTTTAGGGTATTTACTACTACTAATAGTTATGTAGTTTTAATAAGTTTCAATGTTTAGTAAGTTAAACAAGTATTTATTGTTTCTATATTTAAATTATTTAATTATTTAAAATAATATTTATAAAAGAATTTTTGTTAGTTATGTTTTGTTTTATTGAAATAAACATTTAAAATAATAAAACAATTATTAGATATTTATAGGAAATTGCAATCCTATTGTAAATTTATTTTCTTAAACACAAAAATTAATGACAAACTGTTTGGTACAAGAAATAAAACTTTTCAATCAATTGTTTGCGATGTGTTTTTTTGGTGGTGTGTTTAGCCCTATGAATGACACCATTCCCTGTAGTCTTAACATACAATCAAATATAAAATACAATTATTTATTAGACGACTGTTTGCCAAACAATTGAACTTTTTTTTATTTGACTGAAAACTCGCCGCCGTATATGGGGTTTGCAATCAATTATTATAAATATAGAAATAAAGGTGTAGTCTATTGGAGAGAGAGAGAGAGAGAGACTAAGAGAGAGAGAGAGAGAGAGA
>JAQIWK010001348.1:0-10822 GCA_034695265.1 Dissorhina ornata
AAAATTAGTGTTGAAACTTTTTAAAAATTCAAATAATAAGTGATTAATTAAAGGGTCATAATTGACTTATTAATAAACTACTAATTACTTTAATGATAAAAAATTTCAAAGGGACAATAAATATTAATTTTTTTGCGTTATGATTATATGTTTTGCACCTTGGTAAGTTTATTGACTGTGGTGACATATAACGGGAAACTCTAACTTTGACTCAAAATACAATTAGGAGGTTATATATATTAAAAAGTTTTTCCTACCAATGAATTTATGAGTTTATATATGAACTCACTAACGGTGGTGGTGGTGGTAATGGTTAGGGTCAGGTCAGCGCAACCAGATTTTTTTTAAAGGTGCAGTTATTTTCCCAAATAAATGTTGGCATTTATATACTTACTTTTGCAATGATTTACAAACATGATTATGACATTACATTTTATACCGCATTTGTGTAGGAGCTATGCATTTTATGAGCTCAAGAATGTTAAGCACTTTGTCTAATTAGCCCTGAGCTCTCTCTCTCTCTCTCTCTCTCTCTAACCATATCATGTTATATAAGTACTATTTGTTATGTAAAGTTGTTTTTTAAACTTAAAAAATTTAATTTTAATTTATATAAAAAAAACTTATCGATTCTCAGAGCTCCGACTAAACATGTTATGAGTGTTTTATTGTTGAAATATAAATCAAATTAATTTTTCGGAAGTAAAGCAACAACAAAAAATTGTATTTAAAACATTATAATAAATAAATAAAAAATAATAACTATTTTGTAATTGCAAAACTAATGTTACTTTTGAAATAAATATATTTTACATGCAATTAATATCATAATTATTGTAAAAGTTTATAAAAACCAATTTTATATTTACAATAATAATAATAACAACAACTATGATGACAATAATAATATTTTTTAATACATAATTTTGTTTTGACAAAAGAAAAAGTATATTAAACTTTTTTTGTGAAAATCTATTTGAAGAAAAAAAGCTATTTGAAAATTGTTTGATACAAAATATAAAGTGTTAGGTTAGAGTGGGATAAACTTTTTCAATCAAATGCAGTTTTAAATTGCAATCTTATATTAAAAAATAGATAGACTTTTATATGTCGTTTACAATCGATTAACACTTCTTTTCATCACTAGTTTATCTGTTTTCTCAATCCTTACTCTCTCTCTCTCTCTCTCTCTCTCTCTCTGACTGAATGCTAATATAATTGAAAAATAACAATATATTTATAAACTATGTCTACAAAGTATTTAATTGTTAACAAATATTAATGTAGTTGTAAATTTAAATTTAAACAAAATTAGTTTCATATAATTCACTTACAATAAAATAAAATAATAGCAATACAAACTTTATTTCTTCATTAAATTATAAATCATTTTTATTTCTAAGTTTTATTAGCAAAACACCTAAAAAATATTTTTTAATTATTATAATTTAATTTAAATAATATAATAAAAGCAACCAAGATAACCAAGCAGGTGGAGCTGGTATATCTGTAAGAATAATAGTTTAAAGTTTAACTAAAAATGCTCTTTCACATTTGGATTCTGTTCAATGATGTTTTAAAATATAGCAATGATTTTCTGTCTAAAAAGATTTTTGTGGATAGAAATTCTCGTTTAAGTTTTTAATTAACAAATTATTTTTACTTTTACTTTTAAAATTTCAACAAAATCTAAAAATGAATAAAACTTTGTTAGTATTTAGTAAGCGATTGGTAGTATTGAAAAAAAACCTTAAACATTAATAAAATTATATTTACTCAAGATTTAAGTGAATTATTGTATCATTAAAGAAGTTGTCCAGCGATGTCCATAATTGACAAACATATCTAATTTAATAGTTTTGATTGCAAATCAGTAAATAACATTCAATGACATTGGTTTGTCATACATAGTGTCTTACGACCGCTTGAATACATCACCAATCAATTGACTGACTTTTTAAATTATTTTATGTCATAATTGGTATTAATTGTATTAAAAGCTCATCAACTCCCAATTTATTATTATAATAAACTAATTATTTTATTCAATAAATGTATCTCTGTATCTAAATTTAAAACTTAACTTATAAATACTATTATAAAATACACTAAATCGTGCCTAATTTTAGTGTCTATTTTGTAATTTTTAATTTATTTCTAAAAATATTATTTAATTAAAAAAATTATTTAATATATAAATGATAGACTCAATTCATTTATAATTTAAATATTTAATATTAAATCAATGTACAGATTTTTTTTATATACATTTTATATATATATTATATATATTTATTTATTTCAATTTATCTCATAAGTAATTAATTATTTACTCAATTTTATTATATATTATTATAAAATGCAAAAACAATTTGTTTTAAAGTCTTTTTTTTAGTCCTAATTGTGTTGCGAAACGAATGGATGAGATGTTTGGGATGTTTTTGAGAGACGATTGAGAAACCGATGAAAATATGTTTCAATTAGTTGTGAACTAATATTTTGTTTGAATTTTGTTTAGTTTGTTTGTTTGTTTGTAATATATTTGTTAAGTGTATATAATTTAATAACAATATATTTTATATAATACATAATTAATAGCGTTGTTTTCGGTGATAATAAGTTAATTAATCGTTTAATTTGTTTGTTTTATTTGTTTTGTTCAATCAGTCGATCATTCAGTCAATTGTGAAATAAAAGTTTTATTGAATTAAACAATGTTTTGGTTGTTTATTGTATATTAAACTTTATATTCCGGGTACTTTTTCTTCTTGTTTTTGTTTTTGGAGCTCTTTTTGTGTTCTTTGTGTTGAGGTGTTTGAGTGGTTGGGATGGTTGGGGTGGCAGAGGTGGTGGTTGACTGGACGAGCGTTACGGTAAACCTTGATATTGTCTTTGGACTCTTTCGATCCAATGGCGCGGAAGAGTACAGTAATTGTTGGCCGTCTGAAGTGGCGGCGGCAGCGCCTGGCTCTGCATCTGGAGATACAATCGGCGCAGGTATTGGATTTGATGGGCTGGCAGTTGTTGTGGCAATTGTTGAGGCAGTAGCTGTTCCGGTAGCGATTGCCTGCTCTGGACAATGTGTCGGAAGCACTACAGATGTGTGAAACGATTGATTAGTTTGGAAGCCATTGTATGAATCAGAGCTTAATTTCTTTAAAAATTGATCTTTATTTTTGAGACTTAATTGTCCGCTAACTGTAAAATCACAGGAGAGGCTTACGGGAAGGGCCTCTTCACTGGCACTCCTGAGCATCGGCTGACACAGGATGCCAGTGCCGTAAAAGGCGGCGTCGCCGCTCAGGTCAGTGTCCAATTGACTACCATTTTCATCGTCTTCCCGATTCGGGTCGTGAACTGTTGACGTTGTGGTCGATGTGGTAGTCGACGGCGACGGTGGCTGTAAGTCCCGTATCTTTTGAGTGTACGGACACATACTGGTCGGTCCCATAGGGATGGAACTCCTATTGGATTGGATAACAGAACTGGCATTTAGTTTTAAAGAGCATATATTTGTCTACAATATTGAGTGAATTGATTGTCAGTAACTGAACCTCGAAGTTGATGATTGTTGAGGAGGTGGTGGTGGGGGAGGGATACCCATAAGAAGGTCAGATTGGCGATGACGGCTCAACAAAAAGGCCAAATCTTGTTCAACTAATTGGGATTCAAGTGCACTGAGCGCTGACGGGTGGTATAGATGACCCGATGACATGTGCGACCCTCGACTGCCGGCGCCACTAGTGCTGTATAAATGTCGGTCAGACTCGGGTTCGCTCATACGTATGTCATCTGAACCGGAAGGTGATAATGAATGTATGTTTTGTTTTTCGAGTTGTCTTAACAGATCCTCTAAGTTTCGGATCCGTATCGGACCGATCGGAGGCACATCAGAGCCGTCATCCGAACCGCTCACTTGACTATCGGGACCCACTTTTAGGTGACTTAAACCTAAATGCAAACCATTTAAACAATACAAATATTAACCATTAATTATGAACTCTAGTTTAGCAAATGCTTTGTATATTATCCGAGATATCCGAGATAAATCACGGGAAATGCAATGTTATAAATAAATTATAATCACTTGATCTAAAAAAATTAAATTGATTTGTGTTTAACACAGAAATAGAAAAAAAGCTATTAATTTAAGTTTCTATTTATAGCAAACATCTATAGCTAAGTCTGTATTCTAACAAAAACATTATAAAACATTTGGTGATAGCAAGTGATGGAGAGAGAGAGAGAGAGAGAGAGAGAGAGAGAGAGAGAGAGAAAGAGAATCGGTTGTATCGATCGGATAAATCGGTTGATCTGTTTCTCTCTCTCTCTCTCTCTCTCTTCCAATACAATACCTCCGTATTCAGGAATGGAGTCTAAGAAAGCTTTTTTGGCGGCATCTGATGAAGGACTGGGTCGACCCAAATCTATTGAACGGCCAGATGATGACGACTGTAGCGCTTCCAGCATTTCTTCGTGAGTGTAGCCATTCATACTCTTAAGGCGCTCTAAATCGCCAAATCCATCGCTATTACGATTATTATCGGAATGGCTTTCCTGATTATCCGATTGAGTCAAATCACTCCAACGCTGTTTCATCAGATTGACGGCATCCGATTGAGGGTCACCACCGCCAGCCGCGTTCAAACCGGCCATATGTTTCAGTATACCCTTTTCGGGGCCAGACATGTGATGAGACATTTTGGATAAATTATTAGGCGATAACTCGATGAACTGGCTGGTCTGGTCATTGATGAGCCGGCTATGGACATCCATATCGGATTGGGTGAGCGAATCGCTTCGCAATGAATCCTTTTGTCTCTTCATTTCTTGCATCTTATCCTCTCTATAAGAAGGCATACTTCCAAACGTTATAATTCTGGACACGTTTTCATTGAATTGATCTGTCTCATTATTTGTCCCAGACATTTTCCTACTTTCTGGATAATCCTTTTTGAACTGTCTCATCGCTTTGTTAGGCATTAAACTTCGCCGTCTATTCACATTGTTTAGGTATAAAAACAAAATAAATTAAATGAATCATTTAATACTTTTTTATATATTTAATTACAAACACTTTTCTTATTTTTATTTCTCTGACAAAAAAAAGAGTGAAAGAGAGATAATTGAGACAAATATTTACATAATTTTAATTTTGAAAATTACTGTTAAATATGTTGAATAATTTATTACTAGTTTTTAAAAAAAGATAATCAAATGCATTACTAATAATAATGTCTTTATGTTATACATACAACTCTCTCTCTCTCTCTCTCTCTCTCTCTCTCTCTCTCTCTGTAATAAAGACATAACAGAATCCTTAAGTAATGTATGGATAAAATGTGTTTATATTTATATATTATATATATATAATATAATATAATATATTCTAATCGATTCTCTAGTGTATTGTCTATGTATTTATATATTCTGTATGTTATCTTCACTATTCATTCACTTCTCACACTTAACTTTTAACAATAAATTTTGTCTGAATATTAGTCTTTTAAGATATTAGTCTTTTATTTTATTTTTGTTTTATTTGTTAGCGAATTATATTCAACTAATGCAATGTCATTTTATTATTTTCTTAGAAAACAATTTAAAATTTATTTTTCATAAATTTAATTTGAAAGTGTATTATATATTTTTGAACCATAAATTACAAACATATATATATTTTTTTTCGAATAAAAATAAGTTTTCAACAGTATATCTAAAGTCGATGAAAATAACTTTGTAATGCAAACCATATATTTTAGATAACATAACATAAGTATTTTTTTATATTACAAAATTGATTAACTTTTCTTAGAAATAAAAAATGAATTTAAATAATATTTTTCAACAAAAAATTATGTTTTTATTTCTTATAAACTCAAACAATTGTCAAAAAATATATATAATTATAAATGGTTGTTAAAATAAAAATCGATTTGTTTTAGTAATTTTCAATTTAAATTCAATTAAAACAAAAGTATAAATGAAGTTTAGTTTTTTTGTGTATTGTTTTTTGAGTATTCAATTAAATTGAGAGAGCAGTCGTTAAAACCATTAGCCAAATGGTAGGCTTTATTTGAGACTACTTTTTATTAAGACATTTAATGATATGCTTTTGATATTTTATTCACTCAATGAGAGAGAGCATAGCTTTGCGTCAATTATATTGCTTTAATCCAAAAACTTTCTTTACTCTCTCTCTCTCTCTCTTTCTCTCTCTCTCTCTCTCTCTCCTCACTTGTTCTCTCTTTTTATTTGTTAGTAATTTAAACAAAAAGCGATACAAAATTCAAATAAAATAAAATCATTCAATGTTTTTTTAGCGCACAAAAGCGGTTACAATTCAATTGTTTTCTCATTTAAACTCTTGCTTTTGTGAGAAATCAAATTCAATTCAAAATCGCTTGTAATTGTTTGTATTCAATAACAAACAAAATAAAACAAAACAAAAAACTTAAAACATTTCTATTATATATATTAAACGGTATGGCAATAGATGGGATGTGTTGTTATGTGATAGTAATGGGAGAGAAAAAACACATCAAAAATAACAGAAATTAGTGTTCAAAATGTTTTGCTTCCGATTGATGTGTCGTCAAAAAAAACTGGTGATTCAAATGCAATGACAAACACTAACTGAAGCATAAGATTTCCTATCAATTGATTCAATCATTTATTCTGAATGTGTTTCGACTGTGAATTGAATGCTATATTTTACGGCATAGAAAACAACACCGGACTATAAAAATAATAATATTAAGCAGTATAAAAAAAAGTTTACTATACTCTCTTCTAGCATCTCTCTCTCTCCCTCTCTCTCTCTCTCTCTCTCTCTCTCTCTCTCTCTCTCTCTCTCTCTATCTCATCTCTCTAATAAAATTATTGAAAAATTGTGAAATCATTTTAATAGAGATAAATAAAATGAAACCTTAATTTAGTTATAAAAATAAATATTGAATACATAATATTGAATTTATGTCTTAATTTAAAATTTTCAAAACTATATTTAGATATTCAATAAAAGAAACCGAGAGAGAGAGAGAGAGATTGGATAAATAAATATTTTATATTTTTTTGCTGATGAATTCATGTGTTCAATGCATAAACAAATATAATGTAAAAATATATATAAATTTATATATTTTTATACAATATATGATGTTTTGAAAAAGAAAATCTGAGTTTTCAATCTGTCAGCCGCTGTAATATAATGTGTCAAATAAGTTCTTTGCGAGTGTCACTCAATTATCAACATTATCTTAAAACCTCAACATTTTATCGTAAAAATAAATTACATTTTAATATAAGTATGAAAATAATGATTATTTTCATATAAAATACAATATTTAAAGTTTTATGAAATATATTTACAATAAATATATTTTAGCTTTAAATGTTAGTAGAGTTTTGTCAAGTGTTTAATTGTTGTAGTATTTGTTGTGAAATATTATTTCAAAATTATATATTTATCTCAATTAAATTTCATAAATAGATAATTAGTTTAATAAGTATTGGGACATACCGGTAGCACATGGCTAACAGTGCAAAAAATATAAAAACTCCGCCAACGATTGAAACTAAAATCATAACCAAATAAGCGGCACTTAAAGACTTTTTCTTGTTATCTATAAAAATTAAATTTAAAAATTAATTACAAATTATAATTAAGTATAAAATAGTAATATAACTAGGGAAGGAGGAAGAGAAAGAGATATTTAGTACCATATTCTTTGGTAAGTGTGGTCTCTTGGATGAGTACTGATATATTTTTGGTTTCAACCGGCGGAGCATTGCGATTAGGCGTAGGGCTAACTGGATTGGGATCGGGAGTTGGCTCGACAGTGGTGTAGATGTAATTGGACTTTTCGCTGCAGTCGGTGCCCATCCATCCGTTATCACAGGCGCACGAATTAATGTTAGAGCAGACCTACAAATCATACAACAAAACCAATCGATTGATTAGACCAATGCATGTCAGCTCTCATTAAATTGTTAATTGAATGCAATGGCAAGACATTTACTGGGCTTTAAGTCAATATTGAAATCAAACACAATTTAATAGCAAAACTCTTTGTGTGTGTGTTTGGGATACAATATTAAGCAGAAGAATGAAATGAAGTAATAGAGTAACAAAACAAAAAGACTTACTCCATGTCCAGAGCACGTGAGGGCGACATTATTGGTCGTACAATCGCCCGGTTCTATGAATAGGTCTATACTAATACACGTTTGATTCACACAAATCTGCAAATAAAGTATCAAAAATAAATATCCGTAAAAAATGTTATCAATAGCTAAGAGAAGATAATGACTACAAAAAACAAAACAAAAAACAAGAGAGAGAGAGAGAGAGAGAGAGAGAGAGAGAAATATATATATATTTTAAAAGCACATTAAATGAACATAACATTGGGTTTCAGGGATCAAAAGAGCAGATGTTTTCATGTGTTTTATATTATATTTTATACACATTTTCTTGTTTTATATCTTCTCTTTTGTTTTGGACAAACATGTTTCTTAAAGTGAAAAAAGCTTTTTGTGAATATTGACGACAAAACAAAAAAACAATAATTTTAAAAAATCGGTTGAAACAAAAATATTTATATTTATAAATTGAAAACTATAAACTGTGTTGTGTCTCAAAAGTGTTAACCTACTTTATTTTCTGAACACTTAGTGCCATCTTGAATGAGTCCCATATCGGATATATCTGCCCGTATGGATCCACGGGCTACTTTACACTCATATTCAACACCATTAGTGTAGACCATTGTGCGCGAGTACTCTCTGTCCATACCCTTTGAAAATGGCACCTGATTTCCAAACTGACACTGTAGTGAACCGCACATTAAGTTTCTATAAATAGATATTTAATATTAATATATTTTGAATGAATGAATGAAGGGATGGATAAATGATGTGATAAGCGAGAGAGCGATTGAGTGAGTGACTCAACAACTCTTAGAGCATAGGTTTCTATGTGTGAGTCTAACAGCTCTTACTATTACTACTGGTAGAGCTCTGGCTCTGGCCTGCAATTTATATAAACATCAACATTAATAAGCGCCGAGTGGTTGAGCACATAATTAATCAATCGTTGGCTTAAATATACTGTGATATATTGTTTTTGGGTGCGAATAATATCTGTATATGCTTACTCTTGAGTGCACTTAAGATGGTTGCCATTGGTATCTTGGCCACAATTACCCCGAATAGTTCCCTGAGCATTGAACTGCTGGAAACAGATAAGCTCTGAGGCTCGCGACCCCTTTCCCCAAATGACTGAACACTGGCTATCAAGTGTGGGACACTCGCCATGAAAACAGAATCCCTTCGCATCGTTACAGACGTTTCCGTTTTTCTTGAATAGATCCGATGGACACTGGAAATGCCATATGAATTACAAACACCACATCAATCGATATTATATATCATAATAAATGTTAGGCTGTGTTTGTGTGCATCACAAATACATATCACACACACACACACAACCCACTATCTATCTCCTGCTAAACTTATTCAGTATAAAAGCTATTAGTAATGCATTTCTCAATTGTCTTACTTTGCCACTCTTGCCATCGCATACTTCAGCCAAATCGCACTCGTCATTTGAGATCCGGCAGACGTGACCCATTGGCTTCAACTATCGATTAGACAATCCATCAGTCAATTCATTTTGCAAACAAAAATAAATTTATTTCATTTTAAAAAATTGCAAAAAATATATAAAATAAAAATGTTATAAAGAAAATAACAAATTAACCATAGTATCAAACATTAAAATAATTGATTAATACCTTGCAATCGACACAACAAGGACCGGTAGAGCACTCAGCCTCCTGTCTAAGCTTGCAAGTGATTGGATCACAACAGGGATCCTTTTCTAAGCACTCTTGAAAGCTGCCGCAATCGCATTCCTCCTCTTCCTCAATGATACCATTACCACACGAACGGAAGTCCTCTAATTGATTGGGTTTATTAAACAGACAAATGCCATGTCCTATCTGTAGGGCATTATTATAGTCATCTAAACTACACTGTGAAAAGTGAAAAGGTTGGATACGATCTTCGCCTAATATATTCTTAGCCATTATACAACCCCACCAGTCGTTGCACTTGCAATTGTTGTCTATCAAAATAAATATACAAAATGTGTTCATAAAAATATGGTAAAAATTAAAGTTATGTGTAAATTATAGTTATTATTATGAATTGAATAAGACATTTACTTTTGTCATCTTTGGAGTCCTCGTCGTGACCCATCCCTATGTTATGGCCTAACATATGAGTGACAGTACTGGCAACTAAATGAGGCTCATATATGTTGGAGTCTTGGCTAACGCCTACAGCTTTGGCAGTGCAGATGCTATCGGGAACAGCCATACCGACCTCTCCACCACGAAATGGCTTTCCTCTGATTTATACCAATTCATATCAAAAAACAATTCATTTTTTAAATAAATTACTTTACTTTACTTTAAAAAAAACAATACAAAACATCAAAACATAAGTTTTAAAACATTATTTTATGTGTATTTATATTTCTGTATTTAAGTAAAAACACCAAAAAACTTAATATGTTTTTACGGATTGAGTGAATTTGATTGTGCGGGCTATCAATAAAAATAACAGAAAATATAACAAAACAAATACATTTATCTTTCATTTGAATTTTTCAAAAACTTTAAATCTGAATAACATTTGGGGATAAATATACAAAAAATATATACATTTTTTTTATTTTGCAAATAAATCGAAATTTATTTTTCCATTTTATATAACTTTGTTTTAACTCTCTCTCTCTCTCTCTCTCTCTCTC
>JAQIWK010001349.1:0-10821 GCA_034695265.1 Dissorhina ornata
TGGTCATACAATTGTCTCCTTATAGGACAATATGCCGTTTCACGAGCTCTGTTGTCCTGTAATGCAGTGTCCAGTCGGTCTTTAAGCGACAAGACATCAAGTCTTGTGGCCGGAACTGTTGATGCGTGTGATTCGTATATATAATCTTTTGATTCGTCTACTAATCTATTAGTACATTTAATATCAAAATTTTTAATTAAATTTAATGAAATATATTTAGAAATTTTAATGCATATCAAATGCAATTATAATGCATTACTTAATATCAAACATTGAATCCAAAATATTTTGTAACAAATCAGTTGATCCGTTATCAACAACACTTTTACAACTAGTATTGCCATTACTTGTTGTTTTGTCATTTACTTGATTTTTGATAATAGGTTTACGCTTTGGATGACTATATTTTAAGAAATCTGTTTCAATGGCCGAGTATTCCTCCATTGTATTGAATTTAGTATTTTTTAGTACAGAATTGATTGCTTTTTTTATGGCCACTCGTGACAACACATCCATTAGAAACGGAAGTTATTTATACAATATTTTTATACATGAATTTATGCAAAATAATGTGTTATGTAATTATAAATTGTTTTATTTTTGTCGATTATTATGCTTACTATTGTGCGGTCTATATAAAGTGATAGTTTTGATGTCCATTCAACTTAATTATATTTAAAGTGATTTTATTAATTAAATAACTTTAATAGAAATTCAAAATTATTTCTATTAAAATTAGACAAATTTGACACCAATTTTAAATTATATATTTTAAGTTCAAATATAAAAAATTCACTAATTATTAAACTATATTTTAACTTTAAATTAATCGATTGAATTAGTTTTGCATAATTTAAGTAATTATTATTTAAAAAATCAACTAAATATTAATAGTTACATTTAATTAATTAATGTATATTTTTTGATGGTAATAGATATGCAATTGTTAATGGGAAACATATGTTTGTATTCATATAATTGTTTTATATATAATATAAAACATATTATGAGGTGAATAGCGAGATTAAGACAGAAAAAATCAATTCATTTAAGTGTTAATAAGTTGAATGGTTTTGTTTGGTAGTAGTGTTTTGTATGTGGACTCCAATGTCCTCCTTTCCTCATTCACTTTCAAACTTTTTAATACAATATTTATATTAACTATCGATTTAAACGATAAGACAATTGAGTGCTGAGTTTTGCTGTATTTGTTATGTTTGTGTTTAGTTGAGTTGAATAACTCATATAATTGGCTATTTATTTGTCATTTTAAAAGTTTTTGAGTAAAAGTAAACCTTTTTTTTGAACGGAAAAGTAATAAAAAAGTTTTCAAAAGTCTTGATTGCATTTATTGTTTAGTTTGTGAAATAGTTTGCTTGAGTTTTGTACAGCTAATTCACGAATAGCTGTTTGAAAGCTATTGTTATGTTATGTTTGGGAAATGAAAATAAAAAACATTATCTTTATTTCAAAATGAAAATATACGAACATTTAAAATGTATTGTAAAATATTTTGTTTAAAATGTTGATTAGTTTTTAATAAAAAGTTTTTATTTTTCAGAATTGAAATTTGAAATTAATATTAAAATTTTTATTTATTTATTCATTATTTTTGGTTAGATATCAAGTGAAACATTTTAAAAATTGATTTGTGATTTGTTTTTAAAAGTTAACTCTTTATCGTAAAAACCAATTCAAAAGAAGGCAATTAAAAGTTGTTTTGACTTTAAATTATTTTGATATGGATGTAAATCTTATATTTTTAGATATGATACTCAACATAAAATAGTGATATACAGTGAATAAAATACTAATTATTTATATAATTTATGTCCAAAAGCAATGAATTTGGTTTATAACTTTTTAACTGATGAAACTATCAGTCACTTCAAGAATATTAATGAATTTTTGGGTATTTTTGGTGACGAAGACTAAAAAGGAGTATGACTTTTAAAGAGATATATTGCGGTTAAATACATAAATAGACGGGTTATTGTTATTAGCGACCAAATTATTAGTACATTATATAAAATATGTATAATGTATGAAAAGGCTATTGGATTTATCATCATTTGGATTGGATAGCCAACGGCGTACCAATTTATCTTTCTTACTCTCTCTCTCTCTCTCTCTCTTACTCACTCACTCACTATAACTCTCTCTTTCTTTCTCTCTTACTCTCACTCACTCACTCTCACCATTCACTTAAACCAAGAGGTAATCGCTTGAGCCATACGAGCGCATGACCTCAAAAACTTTTGCGGTGGTGGGGAAAAAGTGGCTCAAAATACTATCGACACAACTTTCTATTCATTTGCATTATTATTAATATTAATAATACTTTTGAAACATATTTTTCAAATGAAATGAAGTGAAATAAAACTTAATTTTATTAATAGTTTATGATTTGTTGGAAAAAGTATTGCAAAAAGTCTACTAAACTAATAGTGAATATCTTTTGACTTTAAAACAAAGTTTTGCAAAAACTTTTTTTTCGTTAGTTTTTGAAGTTTTTGTTTGGCGTACTTATAATAGGAGAGCAAAAGTTTATGCCAAGTTTGAGATCAATTATGTTGTGAAGCGATGAGACAATTGCCGGCAAAATAATGGATAAATTTACGAAACAATTTATAATTGTATTAATTTTATGGTTTGGCGTATGTATGACCGACGAGATACATGATCTCACCACTACTACTGCCATCCCGACCATCACAACAACTTCAGCTAATATTGATATTATTGGTGACAATAATAATAGCGATAATAATGTGTTTAATTCAAACGTTACGTACGACGACTACGGAGAAGATGAGAAAAACTCGACGGTAACTAACGAGTTGAACAGCTCTTCAGATAATATAGAAGAATCGGATGGTTTGACTGAGCCGTCAGTGGACGGCACGACGACCACCGATAGCGATGATAGCGGCGGCGCTGACGACGAGGACGACGACGAGGTATCGTTCAAAGAGCCTCAGAATCCGTCAGAATTTATGGACTATTTTGAAGACCTGATGCAAAGGACACGGGTTAGACTGGAGGAGCTGTTCGAGCAATATATGCCACAATTGATTCAAATGAGCTCAACGGTTACCCTGAGCCCAGATTGCACTTTCGATGCCGTTAGGATACTTTTCGGACTTAGAAAACTCAAGCCCTGGGCTATCAAAAGTATGTCTTATTGTGTTTTGTAGTTTTTATTTATTTATTTCTTTAATTTTTTGTTTTATAAGATTTATTGTGTAATTAAGTTAGTTCTTTGATAAACTTTGATATAATTTAATATAAAACGTGTGAAAATGCAATTTAATCGCTAAATTTATATGAACTTCAAATGCATTTTTAACATATTTTTATTTTTCAATTCAATACAATATGTAGATAACATTTTGAGATTTAATTTAATTATTTAATACATTTAATTGAAATTTGATACTTAAGTATCAAAAGTATTGAATGTAACGATTTAATGAACTAATTGTCGCAAATTCAATAGAAAAATGTATTTTTGATTAATATTTATTTGAATTATTATTGGAAATACTTTATTAAGAAACCAAATAAAAGGGAGCAAGGTTACGTTGATATTTAAGGTGACAAATTAGCTAGATTAAAAGTGGCAATGCTTTTACTTTTATTACTAATAATAATATTCTGCTTAATTTGAGTTTTATTTTGAGTTATTGCAAGCTTTTATTGCACTATATTTGACTACATTTTTAAATAGGGTCAGAGAATAGCTATATATTTTGTATTTATATTAATATAATTGGAAATATTTACAGAATGGGAATATTCTGGTGCTTTCCAGTCCATAATGTTAATTTGAATCCAAACTATTTATATCTTGTATTATGAAATTTTTAAAATAAGTGTGAAATACTTATAAAAATTATAAAATACAAAATTAAGTTATATAATAGTTGTTGTAGTAATACAAACACACTTTTCAAGTCAAGACGACTACCTTTCCATTTAGACATGTGTTGAAACTATCGCTACAATCGTTATATTAATTACTATTTTATTATCAATAAATGAAAATATTTTGGAAAAACACTTTTAAAAAGTCTTAATGACTTTGACATTGGGGACCGACTTTCATAAACCGTTCGGGTATTCTCTCTCGCATTTTAATAATACATTTCCCTTTCATTTACTTTCAATACTGTGGGCAAAGCACTGGAGAGTTGCTATGTCTTAAGGCTATTCCCCTTAAAATTTACATTTCGTTCATTCATTAAACCCTTTTAAGTGAGCGTTTAGTTGTTAAGCTTTACCTGAGCTCTCTGTAAACTAGTAGATCACCTTACAGTGCCTTCTCTCACACAATTTTGGGTCATTTGTATTAATAGTTTAGTTTCGGAATAAATTTTAAAACCATCTCAAAGCCAGCAAACCTTTAAGATTAAGATTTGTATTTTAAAATTACTTTCATTTTCATAAATACCAGTGCATTACCAGTCCTTCATAATTCATAATTTTAATTAATTTGGTTTAATATTCATGTTTTGAACTTTTGATGCTTAATAGTGTTAAGTATTTTTATTAAATAAACAATTTATTAAATTTATAATCTCATTATATCAGTAACGCGTGAATCTTAATGAATATTCATTTACTTATCTAATAAGTAAATGAGATTTTAATTTTAAAAATTTTCACGAATTGGATAATAAAAAAATTTCTAGTTTAATATGAAAATTATAGCGATTGTAAAGCAAAACTATTAAATTTTTTTCAAAACTGCTTTTTGAAAAAACAATTTTGTTGTTGACATGTCATAAACAAGTGTTATCAGCGCACATACCTGAGTGGAACTACTCCTTCTACTTCTTTTAACCTACCTCTTGAGTCTGACAAACCATCAAAAACAACAACAAAACAAGTCATTTAAATTTACAATTGAATAGTAAATAGGAATTCGGGGAAAATTCCGCTCACAATATGCATTTTTGTCCATATAATAAACAACCTTCCTTATCTCTTCTCTGTCTCTTTCTTATTCTCTCTCTCACTTTCTTTCTTATACTCTCTCTCTCTCTCTCTCTCTCTCTCTCTCTCTCTCTCTCTCTCTCTCTCGTGATTGAAAGGTTTGAAGAATTGGTTTTCGAAGGGATGTCTTGTATGGTACAAGTTGTATGGGAACTTTTGTAGTGTCTAACGAGAGAAAGAAATTAAATGTAATCAAAAAAATAAAATACAAATTAATTTTCAAACAAAACAGGTTATCACAAAGAGAGATGGATCAGTTCAAACCGTTTTTAATTAAATAACATATAACACTTATATATAATATTATATAATATATATCTAAACCTGATTTTTACTTTTAATTTTTATAAAATTATATTTGTGAGTTCAGTGGCGCTTAAAACATATCATAATATATTGTTTATTCAATTATTAGGGATAATCTGTTCGCCGATTGACACATATTTCTCTCTCACTTTCTCTCTGTGGACTAACTTTTTTCTTAAATACTTTAATATTGATTTATTAACGTTTAATTTATTTAAATATTGTTTTTAGTTTACATTTGGTTTATAATTATTGCTTTAAACAAACTGAATATTAAGTTATGCATTCATGAGTGCACTTGAAATATTTATATATATATATATTTATTATATAATATCGATAAACTGGTTCATAAACTTAATCATGTCATTACAGTTAGTGCTATGTTATGTGAACACAAACTTGAATTTAATTTAATGTTAATTCATTCAATTGGTCGTGAATTTTAAGTACATTTTATGGTATAATTGAAATTTATGAATGTAACCATAAATCAATCAAACTTATCGACAAATAGTGTTTCAAAACATTTAAAATATTTATATAAAAAATTAAAATAAAGTCATTAAACACCTTAAAAGTCAATTAAAATTAACTAAACTTTTAACGCATTTAATATGATGATAATTTATTGATAAAAATAATTAATTTAAAAGAGAAATATTCGTAGAAATAATTACAAATTAATTTAAAAATTATTTTCAATATTGAAATAATATATAATTAAATATATTTAATACTATTTAGTATTAGACTCGAGTGGTAAAGTGCCGGACGGTATATTGGGTGGTACTCTGACAGCTCTGGGCTCTTACGATGACTGTCTTGAGTCGCGTATCGGCGATGAGCAGAACGAGGAGAGCACGAGAGGTCAGTACTGTGGCATTGATGTCAAGCCATATCTGCCCCCAAAACCACCCATCGATTCGGTCGAAAAGGAGTTCAACGACGCGGCAGACGCTAAAGGATTTGCTAAAGTATTTATTCAAATTAATTCAAATTATTTAATTAATTTATATTAAATTAATGACATATTGATTACATACAGGAACACCATTTTGCTCGTATCGCACCGTTATTTTATTACTTAAAGCTACGGCTAGGCATATGTCTACCGGCCAGTTGTACTCTCAATGATCTCCATTTAATTACCAAAAGAAGTTAGTTTTAGATATTTATTTGTATTATATAACAGAATATTAATTATTTTTTAAAACTTCAATTTGAATGTCAACCACAGTCTCTCACAGATTTCGGGTGAACGTAACGGTTCAGTCTTGTGATGTGAAGAAGTCTTTATTGTTTGTGTTGGAAGACAACCAAATAGTTCCTCTATGTATTGTAGCCGCTTTGTTGGTGGCCATCGCTGTGTCTACTTTGTACGACATCTTAAGCCGTACGGGTGCTATTCATTTCAAGAAACTATCGGCTTTTGTGTCCAACTGTTGCCATTCGTTCTCATTATGTGCTAACAGTGCCTTAGTACTGTCGACCAACTCAGCCGAAGACACCATAAGGCCCTTAAATGGCATGAAAGTGCTTAGTCTAGTGTGGATAATGGTAGCGCACACTTATATGACACTGGATTTTAGGGCAACTGGTCGACTGGTCACCACCAAAGAGTTGCCCAAAGGGTTTATCTTTCAAACGGTGTTAAACGCGTCGCTTGCCATCGAGACATTCTTCTTCCTCAGCGGTCTACTCGTGGCGTATAAGACGCTCAAGAAAATGAAGTCAATGCCCAATTGGACTCTTAAGAATTGGTTTACTTTTTATTTGCATCGATATATTAGACTAACTCCTGGTTTGTAATATTTATAACTATTTAAGTTTTTTATTTAATAGTTTGTAATTAAAACAAAATTGTAAATATAATTTGCAGCCATAATGTTACTGATTGTAATGTTTTTGTTGGCTTACCGTATGGGCAATGGCCCGCTCTGGCAAGAGCTCATATACCCGACGGTAGATAAATGTCGAGAAAATTGGTGGACACATGCGCTATATATAAGTAATTTTATTAAAGGCAAAGATATGGTAATTATTTGATGATTTATGTCATCAATTCTCGCTGTCATTATAGCGATAAAAACATTCAATTAAATGACTGAACGCTGTCTTCCTATTCATTAATTTTGAGTGTTTTTCTACAGTGTTTTCTGCATTTATGGTATATCGCGGCTGATATGCAGCTTTTTATTATAACTCCAATATTCCTCATATGTTTGCACCGGTATTTCAATCATTTATGAATTATTTATTTAAAGGGAACAGCATTTAAATTATTAAATAATTGTTTATTTAATTATTATTACAGAAATGCATTTTTTGGCCAAATTTTACTAATTATTACAATTAGTGTATCGATTCTAAGCACATGTATTGTCACATATTTAGAGGTGAGCTACTTATGTACTACTTATGTATAGTCGCTATTATAAAATAATGGTAACTAATGTTAGATTATATAATAAGCTTTTATTATATAACAGCAAACATTTGTTAGTAATTAGCTATCGATTAGTTGTATTGTTTTGCCGATTCAGTCATATCCGTTACGGGCGAGTAATTTCATGTCATTTCCTAAACATATAAATGTTTTTTAGTTTAGTTTTAATTATAATGTGATAAACATTTTGTCACAACTTATTAAAAGACATAATATATTAAAAGAAAATTATATTTTAAAAAATATTAGCATGTTTAGAAATAATACAATTATATGTATAAGTTATACATACGCTATACATAAGTTATGCATAAGTTATACATGTGTATAAAATTAGTTATACAGTATAATTAATTATAATAATTTTAACAGTATAATAATTGATTGCCATTTAATGGATAGATTTTTTATATTTATTTATTTTCTATATTATTGTCTAGACAATTTATTTATATTTAAAATATTTGTTTTTAATTACAAAGAATATTCTGTTTTATTAGCAATGCTTGTTTTCAAGTTAGCAAGTTTATATTGAAAATAAATATTTACTATTTTATTATTATATGGTTTAGTAAATATTATTAAAACGATATATTTTATTATTAAATGTATGATTTACTTTATATTTTTAAATTTTATAATAGGATTTACCGCCCACTTTGTTGTTTAACAATCCTGATCCATCGTATGTATTAAAGTGAACGTGGTAAATTATTATAGTTAATTTTATAATTGCTTATATTATATTAGAGCCCGTCGTATATACGGAAATTTACTGTTTGTAAAGCCATACCCGCACGTAACACCCTATATGGTGGGAATGTTAACCGGGTATTTATTGCAACAATACTCGCACATAAAGCTGCCAAAGCGGGTGGTGCTGACCGGTTGGTTGGTCTCGATCTCAATTATTTTGGCCGAAGTGTTTAGCACTTGGGTGTGGAATAGGAGCGATACACCGCCCAATGTATTTATATCTATAATATACGCCGGCACATTCAGATTATTCTGGGCCCTCGCCATGGCCTGGATTGCCATAGCTTGCCATAATGGCTTTGGAGGTAAAGTTTTTAGTATTTATTTTTGTTTTATATTTTAAGTTAACATTTATTTTATTGCTAAAAATCATGTTTATGTATCACAATAATTGTTTTTATTACATTTTCTATGAATTTCAAAATAATTGAAATCGTTATTTTGAACCCATCAACCCATTCCTAGTATTGTGTAATCCTTTACATAACTTTTTTACATACATTTGATTACACTTTTTATTAAATAACAAATAAATAACAGTAAATATTGGCGTAAAATCCATTGAAACATACGCTTCTGGCCATTAGTGAGCCCAATAGTACTCTACTATTGAGTAGTTTTGAGTTAGACTTGAAGTTTGCTTTTGACAAAAGTTTTATTTATTTATTTTTCTTAAAATTTAAAACTAGAAATTTATTAACATTTTTATTGCATTTTTCATTTAATATTATATTACTTTAAAATTTTCACAACAAATAAAATACAACTAAATTATATGTTTGAAAAATATATACAAAAGTTAATAATAGATTTTTGTTGTAAACATTTGATTAATTTTAAGTAATTATAGTTTTAACTCAACGTTTTTCTTTTTTATTATATATTTAAATAAACTGATAATACATTTTAAAATTTGCATAAAATTTCAAAATTTTTATTTATGTTTTGGAAAGTATTGTAATTTAAATGATTAATTTAATTAAATATTGATTTTTTCTCATTTTATTTGCATTTTATAGGAAATATCAATACATTGTTGAGCGCATCGGTGTTCGTGCCGTTGAGTCGGCTTTCATATGTCGCTTATGTGAGTGTAGTTTTGAATGCAATTTAATTGCTATTGATTTTATAATATTTAGTTTATTAGCATATAATTACCGTATAATTGGTCGCTAATTATTTCCAATTGATATTAATTAAGTAATTTAAATATATTTTTTAACGATTAGCTTTGATTGCATGTAATTATTTGATAATTTAGTTTAAAGTTTTACTTTACTAATTATATTTTAATTACATTATTATTTTTTATAATTATTAACTAAATATTACAAATCTATAGAAAGTATATTTAGTGTTTAAATTATAGTTATTTAAGAAATTTTCAATTTTTTTTTCTCCACAATAATAGCAATATTTTAAAAAATTATTGTTAGACTTGTAATATTGATACAAAACTTTGTAACAAAATTATAAACAAATATTTTTATTATATTTAAATTGAAGCTAAAGTTGTGAATGACGTCTGAAAGTGATATAAACATATTTGTCATACATTTTAATGCATATTTTTTAGTCAACATATTATGCTTGTTATGATTATTATGATGAATATTATTATTATAGAGATTTCAATATTCTGTTAGTTAGAGAAATGCAAATAAAATATTTGAGTGATTCCTTAGGGAATATAGGACTTTCCGATTGTTATTCTTGAAAGTTATAACATTCACATCCCTTAAGGGCTTATGTAAATAGAAATATATTTTTATCACAATAATTAAATTTTCTGTTAACTAATTCATTAATAAATTTTTAAATACTAATAGTAATGATTAAAAATATATTTTTAGAAGTACCAAGTTAATTCTTTATTTATGACTTATTAAAAAGGTTTACGTTTGAAATCTAATTATAAGTTAATTATTTAAATTGTACTAACTAATGTTCTAGTTGTTTTATTTACTTATTCAAAATAATACAAATTAATTTTTAAAATTAAATTAAAGCAAAACTAACACTAAAAACAATGTTTGAAAAGTAAATAAAGAGTTAGATAAAAGTTAATCAAA
This sequence comes from Dissorhina ornata, assembly GCA_034695265.1. Classification (NCBI taxonomy): domain Eukaryota; kingdom Metazoa; phylum Arthropoda; class Arachnida; order Sarcoptiformes; family Oppiidae; genus Dissorhina; species Dissorhina ornata. The sequence continues at coordinate 10,582 of JAQIWK010001349.1, forward strand.
TTATTTGTAACTAAAATGACATTTTAAAAATTTATTATTAACGCTTTTATTAACAAAATAACATTTCATTTATTTATTGTATTTTTGTTAATATTTGTCTAACAGTTAATTCATCCGGGAATGATGTATGTGTTTGTCGCCAGTACTCGCAATATATTTGCGTTTAGCCATTACTTTGTGGTAAATATTTATTGATACAAAATGTATTTCTATTATATTATTAAAATATTTTAAATTCTC
>JAQIWK010001350.1:0-10821 GCA_034695265.1 Dissorhina ornata
TGTCACAATACTCTCTCTCTCTCTCTCTCTCTCTCTCTCTCTCTCTCTCTCTCTCTCTCTCTTACCAATTCTCCTTTCTTTTCAACAATTTGTTATATCGTTTGCAAACATAAATATTTTGCTGTCGACTTGTGGGGAGAAACTATAGCTAGACTTAAACTCACAACTCAAATGAGTGTGAATTGAGAGGATATGTTAGACTTAAATATTATATATATATATATATATTGTTCAATCATTATATGTGTGATGTTTTGCTCTCTTCTTACTCTAAATGTTATGTTTTTGAAAGTGTGTTTTGTATGACTTTTAATATACAGATTGTTGGGCTATTAGTTTGATTATAACCAAAATACATGTGAAACTTTTTTTCTTTATTTCTTTCTCTCTCTCTCTCTGTTCACTCTTCAGGGCGTTTAACACTACAAATGAATGGAAACGAGTGTTTATAGAGCACATCCGCCGCAGCCTCCTATACGTCTCAATTAATACGTACAGACAAACCACACATCAAATCAAAATCAAAAGTCGTTTTTAAGTTTTCAGTTTGAAATAAATCTTCAGAAGTCAATACATTTTTATATAAAATATATTTAATTATTTGGAAACAAAACAATTATTGAAGTGAAATATAATCAAAAAAAATTATTATTAATTATATATAATATTTAAACAAAAACCCCAAAAAATCGTTGATATAAGTTATGGAAACACACCTCATGTGATGATGAACTCATCGATTGTGAACACAAATACTGATCTTTCGGTCACTAATACGGGTATAAATAGGGTTACGAAAGATGCAGACATATTCATAGCCGACGATAGGGACCGGGAGTTGTCGCCCGATAACAGTGTCAACTCCCGAAGTGTACGGTCCCTATCGATGGAGTCGAATGTGTCGATAGCACAACAGGCATCACAACTACCCTCGTGTTCCTCGTCGGCGGTCGACGAACCGCCCACTAAAAAGCGCCGCAAACAGAGCAATCCTGTCCGGTATGGCCTCAACACACATCCCACTAACACTCTTCCAATACCATTGGCCGATGGGGTGCCGCCCGTCACTGCGGGTCAAGTAGACGACGACGATGATGACGACGAAAGTCTCATCGCCGCCGGACTTCAAGTGTCGTCACAACTGCAGCAACGAGTGGGTAGTTTCGGTTCATCCGATGACGACGATGACAGCGACGACGAGGACTTGGATGACGAGCCCTCGATGGATATGGAGCGCCGAAAGCTTTTACAGCAATCGGTGGCTAATGTAATGAATTTTCACAAATTTCAACACTTGTGTCCGCACTGTAACTGTCCCTTCCTTAACGACGATGACCTGCGCTCTCATATCGAGGAAGAACACGTCCAGAAGCTATTGGAGAGACAGCTGTTCCAACAACAACACCATCATCAGCAACAGTTGACCGGCAAGTCGTTAATGAATGGTCCGAACCAATTGCGGGACTCGTTTGGCGAGCTCTGCAAATACGATCAAAACCAAAACAAATTCAATAGCAGTGACTCCCGAAGTGACAGTTCCAGTGGTGGCAGCAATAATAACAGTCCACTGCAGTCACCGTCGGCACAACACGAACGCAAGTCATTTGATGGCACACTATCTCTACCTCACGGTTCCAGTGATTCAAACGTCAAAGAGTTTGGAAATAATTTCCTTCCCTTCCAAATGCCGCCAAATATGCCTCCATTGGTGCCAATGAGCCAATCGGGAGGTACTGTCAGTGCTTCGGGTGTAGTGGGTGGTAGTGGTGGTGATGGGTCTAAATCAAGCCGTCAGTCAACATCTCCCGGTCAAATATCTTTGGCCATGTATTCCAATCCAATGGCGCCGTTCCTGTTCCCGATGGGACTGCCGAGTGGGGCCAACAATGGCTCAAACGGAAGTGCGGGAATGACGGGCCAAGTGGTCAATGGTGGCCAACAGGTCAGTTCAGGAGGCATAAGGATTTTTAATCCCGAAGCCTATTGCGAACTGTGTAACAAAGAGTTTTGCAACAAATATTTTCTTAAGACACACAAAGCTAACAAACACGGGATATATTCAATGGACACATTAGTCGGACCACAAGGCTATGGCCCACCATTTGGCCCGTTCCCCGCCGGCATCAACAACCCCTCGGGCCAGCCATCAGCCGCCGCCACCGCAGCCGCCATTCAAATGCAGCAGTTATTGCAGTCGAGCGCCGGTCTAACGCCCACATCCGATGGGCTGGTAGTGTCGACACCAATGATGCGTTCAAATGTCATTAATCTGGAGTCTTATTGTGAAATCTGTCAAAAAGAGTTTTGTAATAAATATTTCCTCAAAAAACATAAACACAAGATTCACGGCATCGCCGACTCGCACAACACTAACCCATCGCAGAGCTCGTCGGCATCACCGGGCAGTTGCAGTAATGAACCGCATCACAAAATGGGTTCACCCAGTCCACCACTGCCCATCACATCCATGTCATGTTTGACATCACCACCTGTTCCAGTGTCCACTACACCCATCACAGTCTCTCAATCGCCATCTCAATCGGCAGCGTTGGAACGGCCGCCACAAATGGCCACACCATCAATGGTGAGCTCACAAACCAGTTCCCCAACAAATAACTTAGTCTGTGAAATATGCAAACAAGAGTTCCCTAATATGATATCATTGCAAACGCATCGCTTTACCACTCATTATCCGACATCAATGCATGCGATGGCAACTAACCTATCGAGCGCTCAGTTGCAGTCAATGGCCGCTTCGGCCGCCGCCGCGACCGGCGACTCGCCGTCGTCCGGTCGGCCTATATTAGGGCCGGTGTCCTCACGATCAGAGTTCGGCAATTTTGTCTTCACACCCGATAAGCTGCGAGAAATGGGTGTTATTAATGCAGACGCTTTCTGTGAGATTTGTTGCAAAGAGTTTTGTAACAAATACTTTCTGCGAACCCATAAAATCAATAAACACGGCATGAGTTTTGACTCTAACTCATCCACTAAATCGCAGAGCGGACCCAACTCTGGTGACAATAAGGGCGACGATAGCCAATGTCTTTCACCCAATGATAATAATGACGACAGCTTTCTGGAGCCGGGACAGCGAGACCCGACCACTTATATAAATGGATCCGACTTTTTCAACGCAATGTCTGACATTCATTCAGAACTGCAGTGCGATCAGTGTTCGCGACCCTTTGCCAGTCATTATTTGCTAAAAATGCATAAATTTTATTCCCATAATATCCCTTACATTAAAGAAGAGGATATTCGCAAATCAATGGCCGCCAGTCCCGGCCCACAAAGTAATGAAGTTCCTAACAATAGTGTCATTAAAGGTCTGTCTGACGCCTTAGATAACGCAAAGAACATGCAAATGGTTGTCCGCCAACACATGTTGGACGGCAACGGACAGACCGGCGACAGCGATAGTGAGTCGTCCGACGGCGACCCCACTGAAGGGTCGACTGTGGCGGCAGACCAGGCCAGTCAAGACTTGCAAAAATTGCAGTCTATGATCAAAGAGCTTAACTCATCGTCCTATTTGGACAAAGCCACGTGCAATCTGTGTCGTCAAGAATTTGAAAACAAGTACTTCTTGCGCGTCCACCAAATGAACGATCACGGAGTCATCGCCGCCGATGACCAATCGGCCATCGACTCCAATGCATTTATGCGCAACTTGTTTGATGGCAGCCGACAGGCCTACCCTTTAATTCAATCGGGTCTACAGTCAGGCGATTCGGAAGCGTTTTGTGATATCTGTCACCGAGAGTTTTGTAGCAAATATTTTCTCAAAACTCACAAACAAAACGTGCATGGTATCTATGAGGGACCACCTACTCCTACCGATACCAATGCGCCACCGTTTCCGCCGCCATCACCGCACACGCCATTCCCTGCGCACCGCAAGTCGACCGACGAAGCCGTCAATCTGGCGATGTCTCCAAACCGGAGTAAATCGCAAATGTCGGCTCAGGCCATGCATATGGCGGTCAGCAAACAGTTATCCCAAATGAGCGCAATGTCAGGCCAGTCGTTGATCTCCCAAACGAGTCCAATGAGTGGCGATAAGTCGCGTAACGTCTCGGGTCGTAATTATTGCAATATCTGTAACAAAGAGTTGTGTAACAAATACTTCATGAAGACTCATATGCTTAAAATGCATGGCATTAACATTGAAGAACATCCAATGGAGGCGTCGGCCAATAGCACCATTGGTGGCGTCACGTGTGATATCTGTCAGAAAGAGTTGTGCAGCAAATACTTCCTCAAAGTTCACAAACAGAACACTCACGGCATTTACGAAGAGCCGCCGCAGCCTAAAGAGCCGCGCAATGTTGACCTGTCGTCGGGCGGACCTAATTCAGTCGCAATGGTTATGAATATGAATGATAGGGACCCGTTGGCGGTGCACGGCATTGACCCAAACGACACTAATAACAGATATTTTAGTCATTACACTGAAGTGTGTCCGTTATGTGAGCGCAGATTCAAAAGCATTAAATGGCTTAAAACTCATATGATTAACGATCACTCGGACATTGTAGCCATGAAACCGACTGACCTGTCTATCACTGGACCGAACGCCGACTTAAGTCGACTGTGCATACTATGCGGTCAGACCTTTTCGGACAGAGTGGCCCTTCACATACATTTAGTCAAAGACCATCGAACCACCGCCGAAGAGTTGGGCATTAGTGGCAATATGTCAGTTATGAAAGGGCCAGTCGGGGGCCCCACAGACCTATCATTCCGCGCCGAACAGATGGGAATTAGTCTGCAATTGGCTCAACATTTGTCGAGCGCCGCACAGCACTCGCGAATGAACGGCTCGAGCTCTCCCTCATCGCAGGGCAGTCACGGAATGCCGGGCTTTCACAACAGATCTCAGACACCGCTCAACGCCAACAACAAACTAATGACAAGTATTGCATCCAATATAACAAACGTCTCCAACAGTAATAGCATTGCGTTGACGTCGACGCCGACCACTACTGTCATCACTAGTATAGCTAATCCGTTGAACAGCGCTAACGCCTCCAATACAGACACTAATAATGCGATTAATATAATAAATACAAATAACATCAACACTATTAACAACACTAACAATATGACGATTAGTAGCCCTAACAGCGGCGGCTCTACTCTAAATGCAGTCAACTCAGGAATCATTACCTGTCCCACGATCTCGACACCAACTCTGGTCACGACCAGCACGAGTCCCACTTGTAGTACAGCTATTGTGAAAGAGGATCGGCCGCCGACAACATTGCTATCGTCTTCATTATCTAATATAATACATAAGAGGACGGGATGTGGTACACGCATCTACCAGTGCTCGTACTGTAATTACTCGACCCGTTGGCTCTCCAATCTGTACGCACATGAGAAACGGCACACAAGACTTAACACCGAAGCGGATAAAAAGTTTGTGTGTCGGGTATGTCATCGCGCCTATCGATATAATCACTCACTTCAGCGACATTTGCTTAACCATCGGTCAAGTGGTTTGAATGGTCGAGACATGAATGCTATTGCAGTGCTGGCCTCCAACTCATCGAAAGGTCTGTTGTCTGGTTCTCTGACCTCATCCGACAAATTGCTTGCATTTGATTCAAAATTTTCGCGACTCTTTCCGACGGGTTCTTCGCTGAACCGGTCGCTGACCGGCGGCACTAACCGAGTGAAGCGCTATCGCTGTTCAAAATGCAACAAAAAATTTAAAACTAGAGACATGTGTTTGGCTCACATCCGGGTCTATCATACTGACAGCCGAAAAATCATACTGTCGTCCTCTTCCAACAAACTGACTGCTAATCGTTTCTGTCGGTGCTCTTTCTGCGGCTTTGCCACCAGAAACATTGCACTTCTTAAGATACATATCAATAAAAACCACAATAAAGTAACTAAAAGTCCGGCAACTGATCTCACACTACGGGCCGCTAAAGAGTCGCCCGAAACGCCGCTTAATCTGCGAAAGTCAATAGATATGGCGCCAAAAGAAGCGCTATCATTGGTGACCAATAAACCAGATTCTGCTGCCTCTCCGTCCATCAGCAGCGATGAGGACAGCGTTGACGGCGATTGTGGCCGACAAGGGGGCGGTCAGTTGGTACCGGTGGGCGCGGGCTGTGAACAGTCACCGCAGCTTCCAATGACATACGCGATGCCTCAGAGCCCACCACATGCGGGCACATTCATAATGCAACCATTTCTGATCACTCAACCCGACACTGAGGGCTCGGCGCTCACTAACGATACATTCGTGCCATCGCTTGTATATCTTCCCGTCAGTCACAAAGTCTTACAACCCGTTAGAGTGGCTTTCCATTTGACGCCCGCCTAACACCACATACAATACATACCACTAAACTACTCGTCCCCTCTATTATATCCCATTATATATAATATTTGGTTTCATTTGACAAGTCCAAGGAACTGGTCTTTACATTAAAGTGATATTCAAAATCAAAATACATTCCGTTATATGCATTTGATATTAACACTATCGCAGCATATAATATGATATCTAAATCAAAATGACTTTTATTGTCAATTTGTGTTAAAAGTGAGTGCCATTTGGTGTGAAATTTATATATGAAAACATGAAAATTATTACTTAAAAAACACATAAAAAACTATATCTCTTCAAAGCTCTGATCTCTTCCAACGTCTAGATTTTATATTCAATTCCTATTCACATAAATATGTGTTTAAATATTACTTATATATTGGGTTCAAGTTATGCCGATTCTCAGTGTTATATAGTTTTTACACTAAATAATCGATAAATTATTTGTCAAATAAAAGACACGACTATAACATACAGACAGCCAGACATTGTGTCTGACGCGTCCAACTGTCCATCTTCTGACACATGCATTGAGTCGTATTGAAGAGACCACTGGAAGACCACTAACAAGTTGGCCATCGGGTGTGGATTTGCTCATTATTAGTCAATATTAAAAACAGCCACCGCATCATCAAAATACATGTCATATCATAACTCTCTCTATAAATTATTGCATACAATCTGAATATCCGTATCATTTGTTGTTCATATGAAATGATGGACCAGACGTGTGGTACGTACGGTCACCCCTATCATCCACTCTACACAACACACACACGTATACACACACACACTATGACTCTCTGGACCTCTCAACAAGTCTTGGAGAGACTGGTGCACACAAATTGTAGCCCAACTGGCCGTCGGGTGTGAAACGCAGTGATTTTTGCGCTACAACTTACATATCGGTGCCTGACGTTTCTCACCGGAATGGATGGCCAGTCGTATTACACAAGTATATGGTGGGCTATGATTTCCAATACCGAGTCAATACATATATAAAAAAACAACAAATTTTTAAACAAAACATACAACAAATGCATATTTTATTTGCCTATTTTATCGCCAATTGTTTTATATATTCAACAAAAAAAGTCACGACTAAACCAATACGTCTGAAACGCCTGCCTCTGCTTCTGGACCTTTGATACCATTGATAATTGGGGTTCACTTCAAACAAAAAACATTATATAATATAATATTTAATTAATATAATTATTAATAATAATATATTAATATTGCAAGTAATGTATTAGAAAATTATTACTTAATATATAAAAAAAATATATTTCAAAAACTTTTCAATTGATAAACGAAAAAATAAGTAAAGAAATCAGAAATGATTATAAAATCAAAACAAATCAAAAATACAATTAATTTTAAAATTCAAAAAAGCAAAAATGAAATTTTAATATAATATAAATATATATATAAATAAATTGATAATTTAAAAAAATGTTCTTGATAAACGCAAAAAACTGTGATGTCGTTTCAGTTGTTATAATTGCAAAACTAAAATAATATATTTGATGATTATTTTGAACATTAATTTTAAATTTGGATAAAAAAACTATTTAAAAAATACAATAAGAAGATGAAGAAACACAACAATAATAATAATAAGAAATATAAGACAAACAAAAAAAAGTGTTAAGAAAATGCGTGAAAAGTGTTTTCAATAGCCGTTAAGTAACAGTAACTCTCGTTTCCCGTTTCTCGCCGTATCTCTGCTCCCAAAACACCAAAAACACTTAAATGTGTCTCAAAAGTACTGTTCATTTATTTGCACTTAACTTCTCTGCTTCACAACTCTTCTTAAATACAACAACCCTTTAAGACAAACGCCTCAATACTCCCCACAAATTTATCTTCGTTTTCGCCGCATTTGTTTGGTTCGTTTCGTCCGACGCCTACCTTTCCATCTGAATACAAGACAACCGTTTAAAAAGACAACACAACGTTTGGTTGCATCTCTCAACACATACTTATCCGATGACAACACACACACACATAGCATCTAACGCTCTGACTCTCAAATCTGTCATTTGGTTTTCAAGACGTCTAAACCATTGCTCAACACAACAGATAAGAGATAATGAAAATTATTTACAACTTTTTTGTTGTCATTTAAATTATTGAAGTTTTACATTGTGTTCAACGAAAGGTAGGATTCGACCAAAATTTTGCTAATTTTTAGCGCTTTTTAATACATTAAAAAAAAGAAAAGTTGTTTCTTATAAAAAGCAAATACACCTCAAAATATATTAACCCAAAACGTGGCTTAAATTGTAAAATTATTTTATTATTTAAAAAAATTAATTTAACACTTAGTTTTGATGATGAGTTGATTAAACTGTTTTTAAAGGGATTGTTGAAAATCAAAACTACATTTTAAAAATATTTATAGACTTTATATATTAATTCCTTTAAAACAGTGTAGTCTCTCATCAGATATTTAAAAAAAAAACAAATCAAATAATATTATAGTTCTTACAAAAAAACAAAAAAAGTCTTATAAATGAAAAATTTTTATTATATATATATCTATATTATTGATACAAATGTTTTTGTGTTAAAAAAGAAAATTTCAAAACTAATTTTAAAACATTATATTTGAGCCAAAATCAAACAGAAATTCTTATACATACAGAGTGTGTATAAGAATGGATACATTGAATGCACAAATAAATTATTAATACATTATTACTATTATTAATATATTATATTGAAAAAAAACAAACAACGGTCGTCCACAAAAATGATATGAATTATAATTATTATATTATTATATTATATTATAAATTGCTAATCAAAATGAAACGAGTCTTACACTAATTGATCGGTTAATGATAAATATGATAAATAGAGAGAATTTGCTATTTTATTGTATACACCAAAACCATAAGTTTTTAGTTGTATTATATATATATAAATATATATTTGGGATATAAAAAGGAGTATATATTCCCACTTGAATTTGCGGAATGGGATCATAGAGACAATATATAAACTACACTACTATTATCCTATGCTGTACTATAATAATTTAATATAGTAGGAGCAAAAAAAGAGACTACGGTAATACTACCGATGAGTACAGTTATACAGTATTTACTATTATATATTAATGAACGGATTGTGTTCTCCCCCACTCTCTTAGCCTTTATTTTTACTTCATTTTAGTTCACTTCTACAGTATATTCTTTGCTCTCTTTATATATATATTTTGTGATTCGTTTGTGTTTTACTCCGAGTTTTAGCTAAAAGTAGTAATGTTTTCACTACTTTCTTTCACAGAGCCGTATGTATACACCGTCTATACAGTACTATACGGACTAATATCTAACACTATTAGAGTTCATCACTGCTTTCAGTGCTTCTAATTCTCATCATTTGATTCTCGAGTGCAATGTCTCTCTCTCTCTCTCTCTCTCTCTCTCTCTCTCTCTCTCTCTCTCCCCACTACTATTCCTACACTACTATTCCTATCCATACCTTAAGCTCTAAACTCCAGACCTCATCATCATTATAATGATTACCCAAAAAAATTTTTCAATAAAAGCGCTTACCTTTTATATTAATTGTAATTAAATGCTCTCAATTATATCTATATATAAAGTCATAGTATATCTAAAATAAATTCATTTCATAATTAATTGCCGGTCTATATAATACACCAGAAATTAATTCATTATCTATTCATTCAAAGACTCCTGTATTTATTTGCTTATATTAATGTCACACACAATGTGTTTCCATTGCATACAACCAGCACTACAATAATGTTTAAGTGTTTAGTGTTTAACAATCGTTAATAAGTGGCAATGGATGAAGCGGAGGCATATATACAATAGTATATATTCATCCCTTTATCACACATATCTCACTCAAAATAGCATATGTATGCCGGCATTCATGCGCTTCCAGTCAGTCACCCATCGATTAGCCAAAAGCTGAGGTGTAATGTAATGAGAGAATCAACTATTAAGAGGAAACTCTGTAGTCTTAATGTATTCGTATGGCAGGCATTGCTTTTGTGTTGTTTTGTATTAGTCGCGTCTCTCATACAAACTTATATATGAAGCCTAAAATCAGGCCATTTAGACATTTAAAGCCAATTATTTACTCCACAGATATACAAGTTTTGTCATATACTGTATGTATGTTGTCATCGATTTTCAAGTGATACCCCAAATCATTACATAATGTGTTATTGAATAGCGTTTTCATTGAGTAAATCAAACACTAAATTTCCAATATGTTATGCATTGATTGCTTTCATATTCATTGTGTATATCTATCATTGTCGTCGATTTGTTTAACACTCTCTCCACTCTTTCCATCACTTCATACACATTCATAGCATTATATTGACTACAACTCAACGAGCATTTTATTTTATCTCAAACCACAATATGATTATTACATTTAAAATCAACGACCCTTTACTTAACCACGTTTGCTGGAGTCAT
>JAQIWK010001351.1:0-10819 GCA_034695265.1 Dissorhina ornata
AAAATTAAAGTAACACTTATTTAAATTAATGGGCTATTAATTAGCTTAAAGTTTGTTTGGTTTAGATTGCAATCAAACATAAATAAAACTAATTAATTGGCTTTAAGTTAAAACAAATTTAATTAAACCAACCAGTCTTTGAAATATAGGACACACTTTTTTTTGTGGATCAATTAACAGCACTTACTTCGTTACAATCAGCGAAACAGTTATCATTACAGACGTGTAAACAAGTGTAGGTCTGCGGGCATAGGAGATGAGAAAGAATAGAGAGAAAGAAGCAAACAATTGCCAAAATATTATTTTGTTAAAAATAGTTTAAATATTTTGTCAAAAAATGTATCAAAACAATGATTGATTATAAATTTATGTGTACCTCCGTATAGATCCAGTGCTAAACAGTTTATGGCAGCGAGAAAAATGTTTAAATAAATTTAAATGTTAATAAATCATTTGAAAGTCAGAGATTAATGTATTTTAAGTGCTTTGAAAAGTGTTTGAATACATCTAAAATAAGCGCATATATAATATATTTTGAAGTCATTTTTAAATGCAAGCAATTAGTTGGATGCGAAAGAAATGTTTAAAACAAAAAACATATTATTTTTCTAAAATAATAAGAAAATAAAGATATAATATATTTGTTGTCAAAGTTATTATTGAAGTCATAATTCACTTTCAATTGAATACCTATGAGATGACTGAATGTGCTCTAAATTATGTAATAAAAACACAACACTTTATGGCATTTAAATCTTAATAGTTTTACTGTTAAATTTCAACATAATTTATCAAACTTTCAGTTAAAAAAAATTATGATAAGAAGTAGTTAAAGATATTGTAAATATACAGGTGCTATCAGGTGTTGAGAAATGATCAAGTTTATAATAATAGTAAAATGTATGGTTGAATTGTTTGGGTGGGAGTTGAGAGTAGTTTTAAAAATACAATTGTTTGGTATAAATGGGTTACAAATTACTTACAATAGTTGGTAAAATTTAAAATTTAAATCAAAACATATTTTTCACAAATTTTTTTTGGCACAAAAACCTAATAAGTACCACATTTTGTAATATGTTTTGTATATTAATTTGTTATTTAAAAAAATTCTTGCGATAAATAATTCATAAAATATATTCTCATATAAAAAATATTAGATAATAAGTAAGGGATTAACTGCTACTGTATTCAACTGATAAAAATACCTTACATTTAAGCTTCAATTTGTGATTTAATGGTATTTAAAATCCATAATTAAATATAAATTTTATGAACAAAGATATGACACTTTAGATAATTTTAAAACCTTGAAAAATCAATTGTTATTTGTTTTGCTAATAATTAAAAATTAAAAAACTATAATAAGCCATAAATTTTTAAAACTTATTTACACTTTTTGAAAAAAGGTTTGCCATATATTGACAAATGAATTACATTTTTGTTTTGTTTTTTATGACATAAAGCAAAGCAAAGCAAACATTAGTGAAACTACAAAAAGTATTGTAAAAATTATATTTATTAACTTTATTGGCCTTAAAATTACGACGAAAAACTAAATACTTCAAGTAAATAAATTCAATGTACTCTTAAACGACAATAAAAATATTTTAAATTTTAACAAAAAAATAGTTATGTATTCAAAAAGTTTAGTAAACATAGAGAAACTGATTGTATGTAAATTTTAGTGTCAATAATACTAGTGGTTATACCATTGGTTTTAAAAAGTTTTGATTGACTTTCTAACCGCGAGATAACTTAATGTTACGAATCAAACAAAATGTTATGCGAAATATAATTGTGAATTAGATTTCAGGTGTGAAATTGAATGGGAAAAAGTTTATTTAAACCATTATATTATAAATCGTGAATATAATTATTTAGCGATATCGAGATAATCATGAAAAAACTATACAAGATTAACACAATTGGTTTGTCAGCTCAACCACCACAAGGTCTCTGACAATAGTGAATGGTTTGGCCCCCACAGGCCATACATGTGCCTACACTTTAAGACTAATATAAATTTAGTTTGTCCCCCAAAACCAAACTAATCGTGGGCACCCAATGTACACCTTTGTCTATAATAAACACATCAACATTTTTGATCAAAACACACACACTTTGACCAATCGGTGCCAAAAATGCCATTAAAATTGTATTAAATTAATTTTAATTTACAAAAAATTAGGGCTACTGGTTTATTGTAATTAAAATGATTTATTTACAATTATTTAAAATTTATTTATCTATTATATAATCTATTTATTTAAATAAATTATGACATTTCAAACAATTGTTTATTATTTACTAAAATATAAAAAACATAATTTAATGCATAAAAAAGTTAAAAATAATTAATTCAGAAGTCCTTGAATTGAAAGCAACGGATATTCACATCATTTACTAATGAGAATCAAAAATATTCCTACTATTCAGACAATACTATTGCTAATTGAATGCACTGTTTGTTAACATTTGTCTAATTAATTGAGATTCCGTTTTATAAGTCTATTGTAATAAATGTCTAAACTATTTATTTTGACATAAATAACTGTTTGTATGACAAATAATGGCCATTAACGGGCAATTTGTTGGCTTAAATGTCAAAATAGTGCACAGTTTGGATCGGAATCTCAGACGAGTCTTTTGTTTTCATCAAATATGGTTAATATCTCATTGACAGACATTGCATTCAACATTGAATTGCATGACTTAAATGCATAACATTTATAAACACATCTCTCTTCTCTTAAATTGGCGACAATGAAGGACAACAACTATTGCAACAAATAATATATAATTTAATTGTATTTGCGTTGAAAAATTAAACACTAAATTATAAATTATATTTTTAAACTCAATTTTTCTCTCTCTACCGATAAAATACAACCAAACAAAACATACAGACAATGCTTTTGCTTTTAAAATTTATAATTAAAAAAATAAAACTAAATAATTATTATCACTCATTGTCTTTGGGCGATGAAAAAAAATATGTATTTATTCACTCATTATGTTTTGTTAATTGATTTCTATAAATCTCTCGACTAAAAAAAAACACATAATAACTAATCATAAAAAATAATTTCACAAAAAAAATTTCTACAAATCACGAATACTAACGCTAAAAAAATGTTAGACATTTATTTTAATAGCTATTATTATTATATTACTAATATTATTATTAAAATGTAAAAGTATTTTTCCATTTCTATTAGTAATATAAAGTGTATTCAGGAAATTAATGTAAAAAATTGTTTATATTATTCTGTAATTTAAATACACTGTCAAAGAAATTACAGAATCAGATATTCAACACAATTGACAATATTTGTTATGAAAAAACAATATAATTTAGAGATAACATTATTATATTGTCAATATCTCGCTAATACTATTCATAAACAATATTAAACCACAAATGCATTTAAAAAGATTTTTTTTTGGCAATATTTGGTTTATTATTGTTTATGAATATTCAAAAGAGGGAGAGATGTATATCCGGAATATATTTACTACAAAACAGTGAGAACTTCTCAACGCATGAAAGAGCACCACAAATGTGTTTATATTTTTTGAAAAATATATTATAAAATGGGAGTAAAAAAAAGTTACCACAAAAAAAACATACAAAATAATTACAATTCATAATACTATTCGCATAAAAATTCACGATTTTTTAAATACATTTTTCGCAATGATTTAATGAAATGAAATAATTGTTTGCATTAATAAATAAAAAAAGTTTTTTCAATCCTATTGTCATTGGCTTCTCATGACAGAGAAAAACTGAGATTAAAAACCTTTTTAATTAAAATTTAAATTTATTCTGTAATACATTTCTATGCAATTGTATTAAACAATTTAAATTTCAAAAAAGGTAAATCAAAACTTATGTAATTTATATACAAATAAATATATTAATTCATACCTTAATTAGATGTTTATTAACCCATTTGGTAAACGTTTTCTTCTGTATGGCATCTCTTTCATCTGAATTTAAATGAATACAAAAATAAAAGAAATATTCATTAAAATTATAATTAAATTATTTTATTATTTTTTAAAAACTCAATTATGTAATGAGAGTATAATTTTTTTTTATTACTCCCAATTCATATCATATCAAAACAATTTTAATTAAAACAATACAATATTAGATATGAAATTCATATTATGAATGTATATATGAAAAAAAATTTGTTGTTCAAACACATGTCAAACAACACAAGTGTCACTAATTAATTGCTGTCAATAAATCATTGATTATTATTATGAATATATGTTAATCAATAGATATTTAAGTAAATCCTCTACACTATTGACAGCCTATGTATACATTGGTATTCAGTTGTGAAGTTCAGGTCGGATGGCGTTAAAAAGGGGTCACAATAAGTAGTTTTAAAACTAAATAATACAATATATTTATACAATACATAGTTATAGTTATGTTTTCATTAACCTTTCATTTCCCTGTTTCTAACGGCACTTTACACATAAATATTTCATATTTTACAGATAGAGAGGGAGAGAGTGAGTGAAAGGACAGGCAAACAAAGTTTAGGTTATAGTTTATTAGCCCAACAAAAGTTCATACAAATAGTTGAGTCAAACTTTTTTGAGACAATATAATGAATACATATACAGACCTTTGGCCTCAACTAGACATGACTCGTACTGTTGAAGACTGGGATCAATATCATCATAATCTATATCATCATTCATGGTGACCGATGATGATATATAAACACACAATATATTTGGCAATTATTATACTAACAACTAATATATTTTTGATAACAATTTAATCACAACTTTTATTTACAAACTGTTTGATTGAAAAATATATTTCAAATATTAAACATCTTTTCACTTTTCTCTCACCCATTCATACATTCATTAGTCAAACCTTTTTGACACAAATAGTAGTTATTGAAGAAATCCCACTCAAAGGCACTGATTGCAAGGTTTTTCACTATTTAATTGACAATCAATTGCCTTAAATGGCAGCAAAATATACGGCACAGCTATGGGAGGAGAATAGGACTGAGTTTTGATTATAAAACTCAGTCTATAACATTTCAAAACTTATATTCACAATGTTATGGCAATAATAGCAATGTTAGCAATGTCAATTTTCATTTTATTATATAACTATAGGGTGCACTACCAGTCAACTTTACACATGTTACTTTAGCAAAACTTTTAATTTACATTTAAATCATTTATTTAAATTCAAACTATTAACATTTACTAAATTTATATAACATATATTAGTTGGCTAATTCATCAAGTTTAATTTAGGTTGCTCAATTTGAAATATTTAACTTCATATACATAATCAACGTAATTGTCGATTGCATAGCGCTCTACACACAATGTTTGCATTAACTCTACTCACCAGCTGTTAAACACTTTCCTGTACTCACATTACCAACCAAATAAGTTTGGGTTAAATTATGTTCTAGCTGCTTTTTCATTTAATAAGTAATTTATTTAGTAAGTAGTATTTATAATAATTTAAACTAGTTTACATTATCAAATTTAGTTTATCCGTTTAATTTTAAAAACTTTTATATTACTAACTTTATTTTTTAAAAACTTAAATAAGCTAGAATACAATTTATGAATTGATAATTTCAATTTGAATAGTAGCTTGATCTTATAATATTAGTATTAGTAATATTTATAAAATGTAAGTTTAAAATTTAAACTTTAAATATTTGTAAATTAGTAATTTAATACTATATTTCAATTCATTTAAATTTCTTAAATTAAGTTTTTAAAAAAATTATAATTTATAAAGTAAAACTAAACTTGGTAATTTTATGGCCATAAAATACACCATCGAAAAAATTAAACTAGCTAAAAGTTCTTGGGATATAATCTAAATGTGAATTGAACTAAAATAATGAATATATCATGTTCATTTCAATTAATATATTGAAGCCTATGTTCTAAACATGCATTGTAGTGGCACCTAGGTTCAATTTGCTATACATCTGTTAACTAATTGTTTAAAGTTACCACAATTATCGGTATTTTAATTACACCCATTGTTATTTATTCATTCATTTTAAAAATTAATTAAATAATTTAAAATAATGTAAACTATTTGCTCAAATCAATGTATGGTTTGTCCGGCATTTTTACTTTGAACACCACTTATAGAAAATCAAACTTTTGGTTAACACAAGTAGAGGCTCACTCTGTATGTGTGGTTAAACATGAAAGACAAGTCATAACCGCGAATGAAACGGGAATAATGGGGTGCCAGACCACCAGACCATTAGTAAGCCATTTATTATCAATCATCAATTTTATTGTATTTATATTAACTATTTATTATAGTATATTTTACATTTGTTAATTGGTCACTATCATGGTCACCCTGGAACTGGACATAACCCTAAATTTGACAAGCCTAAACTTTTTAAATTAAAAATTTTAATGGTTTCATAAAGAGTTAATAATAATCATAATATTTCTTAAATGCTAATAATTTGCGTCAACATCATTTATAATTTATAAATAATTAAATGTATAATTGGTATATTCTAAGTTTAAGGATAGTTGGTTAGCCCAACCTAGGCCATTGTCAATAGCCTATTGCCAATCCACAAATTATTAATACCAAGCTCATTTCATTTTTTTAAACTGATTTTTAATTGATTATTAAATGATCCTGTTAACTGTTTTGTTGTTGTTGTATTTAAACTTCCATATGCTATCATGTCAAGGTTCTAATTAACAAATAATTTGCAATATTTATATATTATTTATCAAGCATCTTTATTTTTTATACCAGTGTTATTGGATAAAACTTTTGTCTTAAGTTTTGACTTAAAACATAAATTAATTAAACCATTAGTCAATTCATTAATACAATTTAACCAAAATGTTATGAAACGATAACTTAATATATTAGCTATAATTTATAATTGATTTACAATTTATGGTTAACTTTTAAATATATTAATTCAAATGCGATTAAACCAGATGTGGTATTCATTTGACTATTCAATATTATAGATACTGTATATTAACCCCCAGGTCAAGGGCAAACAATACATAACTATTGCCTTAAAGGGTTACAAACATGCAAGGGTTATGGTGGGATGCACTTGCTTATTGAATACCTAACCATTGAAAATGATATTTCTTGTATATAAGTATTAGGGTGTTTATGAAAAATTCCGGGTATGAAAATGACCATAACTTTTTAAGTACTCAATATTTTTTAAAACCGTTTTTTGTCTATTATAGCCCCATATAAACGAGTGATGTAAATAAATATTTTATTGAAATTTTCATTTTGTTAACAAATATTTTAAACAAAATGCAAAGGTCATAGTCTAAGGTCACGGTTATAATAAACGAGATGTCAAAGTTTATAACAAACTTTGTTTATAAAAATTAGTTCAGCCCTTCACGATATACCGGCGATTAAATTAAAAAATTATTGAATTTTCAGTTAAAAGTTTGATATTTTTTAATTTATAGAAATTAAAATTGCACTACAAATACAGTATAAAAATAAGTGTATTACCGATATTCAAAAGGGTGTGAAATGGTAATCAAATCAATTTGAAAAGTTAATCAAATCCAGGATTTGAAATAATTAAATATTAAACAAACAAAACAGTAAAAAACAGTTAATCAAAATGTATTAAATGAAATAATCTTAATAAATTGATTAATAAAATGTAGGTAGCATTTCAAACAATACAATAGAAAATTACATATTTCTTATGAGATATAAAAATAAATTAAATGTCAAACTATTTTAAATTAATCATTATATCAAACATTTAATTTTCAATAACAATTCAATTAAAAAAAATAATGACAACTAAATTTAATTTACCGTTAATACCTGAAAGATCGGCATTTTAATTATAGTAATATTTAATTAGATAACAACAACAAATTATATGGTATATAATTAAAACAATATAAAAGCAAAATATATATAAATCATTAATACCTATATGTATGGAATTCAATTTTTTTAAACTATATAAATTAGTATCCAAATTGACCAAGCTGTCATTGTTGGTGAGGGTGCTATCAGACTCATCATAACCACCATTATGTTGATCATGATTTGTACCATTGGGTGGTTTAGGCGCCACTCGGTTTAAAAACTTCCACATTAGACGACAAACTATTATTAAACTAACGGCGATAATGGCTGAGTCCCTCACATTACTTGACTTATTGTTAGTTTCCATATAAAACAAAATATATGTTAAACTAACAAACACTCCTTTCCCAAGTAATACATAGATAGATAATTAGACTTTAAACTGATTGTTAAGTGTTTTACATTTAAATGTAATTTTCATTTACATTACCGACCGATATATTACACATTAGACTAAACTTTTTTAAATAAATATATTTTTCCAGTTAACTAATAAAATAATTTATATATCACTCTATAAATAAAACTATTTTTATATTACATTATGTGCCGGTAAAGTACAGTTAGGGGCACTTAATAAACATGCAAATAACTTTTAGTTCATTAGCTTGGTAACTATTAAAATATACTGTACATAATAACTAGGTTCTCAATACAACCAAAGTTTTGTTGAATAATTTCAATATAATCTATGAATAACTGTAGTGTAGGTATCGATATCATGAGGTATGTAAAGGTGCGCTAGCAGTATATGAACTGAGATTGTACTGTAACTTATGATAAATATATATATTACAGCATATTGTAAAAGGGGTTGAATTGAATCGTGAATTTGAATATAAATGTCAGAATTTAATGCCTTATGTAAAAAGTCAAGGATACTATCAATTTAAATATTATCTTTAAAATCAATCACAGAGTACTGTACTGTATGTCTAAAGTTATCACATTTACATAATAACATTAAAATTATATTCAAAAAATCAAGTGAAATCATGATCACCAAAATTAACTCATCAAAAGAGTCAACAAAACACTGATAATGGACTCATAAAAAGAGGCATACTTTTGACGGATCATATACTGTAAATCAAAAGAAAATAAAAAAAATTCTTATAGTAATTATAATTTCATATTATATTTCTGTGAGAAAAAAATTTCAAAAACTATTGGTTTCCTGAGAGATAACTGAATTAAAATAAATTTTATTTGAAAATAAGAGTTATCTTAAAGTGAATTAACGGAAAATTATTATTATATATATAATTTAAGTCAATTAGATGCTGCATATTAACCGCAAGTCAAGGATAAAACAAACTACAACGCCTTAAAGGGTTTCACACATGCATGTTTATTAGGATGTGCTTGCTTACTGAATACATAAGCATTGAAAAATAAAAATATTTTATATAATAATAATATAAATAGTATATTACATAAGTGTGTAACCACTATTGAGTAAAAAATTACATTAATTTTAACGTCAATTGCATTCAAGACAAGACAAGAGCCACAAAAATGAGAATAAAAGATAACATTTTGAAAGTTGAATAACAAATAAATTTATTTAACATCAGAAAAATTTAGCTAAAAAATTCAATAATATTTTAAAATTTAAATTAACATTTTTGTTTTACAGAGTAATAAATAAATCTTTTAAAAACAAAAATAGAGATGTAATTAAAGTTTTATTATTTGTTTTCAATGATTTTAAAACACGATTTAAGCTAAAAAACAGCAACTATTTTCACATAATTTAACGTGTTTTGACTAAATTTTATTATACGATAAGATTTATGCAAAAATCCTGTTAATCTTAATAGTTTAGGCTTAAGTTAACAAATTGTTAACAATTAATAAAACCATTCTGGTGTTTGACATACACGTAGACTATAATTAAAATATTTACACTAAAAAATGTTATTTCCAAATGATTAAAAATATCTTGAAATTTAATCTCAAAACATAGTTAAGCAATATTTAGGCAAAAAATTTTGTTCACAAGCAATATATTTGTAACTTTAAATAAAATCAAATAAAATGGCAAAACATAAGATACAAGTGAATTGATTGGCAGTGAATTGGAGCAAAATTAACGGAAATGAGGCCAACGATTGATCACATTATGAAACAATCAGATATCACTTAATGAAATATAACCAAACAAATCAATTATATCGATGCCTAAGCATTGGCTATGGTTTGCTTGAAAGGCAAGGCCTAACCAGCAGGTGATATGATTGCCGTTTTGGCCACACTTTTCTTTCTCGCAAAAAAACGGGAGAAATAGTGCTACGAAAACGTGCTTTCAGTGCAAACTTATGAAGTTTATTACTTTTATTGCATCCTTTTAATAAACATTAACATTTATTTAACATTATAATTACTCTTTTGTAAGCTTTTATCCTAACATATCATAAAATCATATAAATACTACTATCTATTCATTAGCTAATAATAATTTCTCAATCCTTTAAACACTTTTGTAAATAAATCTACAAAAAAATCCAAACAAACCATAAGAGGAATAATAACAATAACAAGTAATTTAATGAAGAGTTTTGGATATTAAAGTGAAGAAGACTGCCGTCAATGTCAATAAGTATTGGGAATATTTAATACATAAATGGTATAATTGGTAGGACTGGCAGGTGTTTCAAGTATTTGATTTAAAATGTTTATATAACAAAAAAGTTTATTTCTCAAACATAAGATCACAAAAGATATTTAGTAGTAAAACAACTAAACAACACATAAATTCCTCAAATATTTCAATTCGTGTTTAATTATTATATTTGCTAAGCATTACAGCTAATCATTACACAATAAAAGCCGTAATAATAATAATAATAATAATAATAATAATAATAATAATAATAATAATAATAATAA
>JAQIWK010001352.1:0-10815 GCA_034695265.1 Dissorhina ornata
AATATGCTTGCTTGTATTTAGGATTAAGATAAGATAAGCACTCAGATAACTTTGTCTATATTAATTTCAATCTGTAATGGCTGTACATATCTAATAAATAAGTAACATAAAATGATATTAAGGTAAATTAAACTATTAAGTTATTATTTTGAAACTTTTTTTAAACATTATTTTAAAAACAATTGGTTGTTGATAATGGTTAAATTTAATATTTGAGCCCAACAATGGAAAAGAAACTTAATTATTTTATATACAAGCAATTTGAAAGCAAAATAATAATTAATTTTTCAACTTAATTAAATATAAACTTTTAATTGTATTAAGGTTCATAATTTTGTTATTAAAATTAATACTTTAAAAATAATTTTATTCCACCGTTTGCCAATAAAAATATGTGTCAAATAATTGATTATGTTAAATAATTAAATTTCTTACAATGTACAGTTTTTTATATAACTAATAAATATTTTAATAAATCTTATATTTAAAACATGTATAAGCTGTAATTTTTAATTTTTTATGTTTATTTTATAATTATAAACTTTTAATTAAATTATGAACGTTTGATTCAAACATTAAAAAAACTATTTTTTAAATAATTCACAATTATATTATATTAAACAAAAATAAATTCCAATTATAATGTATCCCAAAAATATTCAAAATTTATAACTATACTTACAGTTTTAACATTAAATTACAAATTAATTAAAAATTCAAATACTAAAACATAAAGCAAATTTTTATTATATTGTTAAAAATATATTTAATAACAAATAATTAAAAATTTTAATTAAAAACAATTATTATTATGCCATAAGATTTTCGATAAGATTGCGATAAGAGTTACCAAACAATTACAGCTTTTAAATATAACTAAATATAAAATTTAATTTATAATTAAAAATTTATAATATATTAATGTTACAGTTTGTGAGATTATTCATTAATTTAATAAAACAACATTTAATTAAACAACCTTCAAAATTAATTAATTATATCATTCATTATAACAAGTGTATAAATTTATTCAATATTTTGTATTTAATATTTCAAACACTTTATGATAAATCTTTTCTGTAATTAAAGCAAATTATATATATATATATAAATATAGACAACTCTATAGTTTTAACCATTTGTGTTATGAAACAAACTTTTATTAAAATTAAGTTTAGATTTACCATGATCAAATTTGTATGTATATACATTTTATAAATAACTAAATCTGGATCACAACTTATATTTAAAGTTTGTCACTTGTGATGCCTAACAGTTAAAATGATTAAGTATTTATTTGGCCAAAAATTTGGCCCAAGTTGTAGTGACCAGTTGTACATTTTAAAAAGTAAATCAATTGGTAAGTAAATGCTTACAATATGTGTACCATCGATGACTCTTAGAGTTCAAACAATTATTATTATATTTATGTAGACAATTAACTAACTAAAAATTCAATATACCTCGTTTTTGCTAATGGTGGGGTTTAAATGACAAAAAGAGGGGTCAAAGTCACCCTTCACTATGGAGATTGCCATAGACTATATAAGTATGTAAAGTCTATGGCAATCTCCATAGTGAAGGATCACCTTTGACCCCTCCTTTAGCCTTTTAAACCCCACCATTAGCAAAAATGAGATATACTAAATTTTTAGTTATATAATTATCTACTTTTGTATACTAATATTTTCCCGAAGTGGGGCCGGCACCCGCGGTACAGGGATTGTTAGCCGTAGAGCCTAATCAATAGTCTAAGTTTGAAATGCTTATGAATAAAAAAAAATAGCGCCAACAATTGGATATTGTTTGAAACTTTGAAATTAGTTTAAAAATATAATGTATTTGGCAATAATGCTGGTATACAATAATTATTAATTAATTTAATTAGTCTTTAGCTAATAATAAAGCTGTAATTTTATAATTTTTCTTATATTAATTATATAGTTTAAAAATACTAATTGTTAATTTGGACTAAATGAAATGTAATAGTTAAAATTATACACGCTAAATAATTTTTATATCAAATGTAAACATTATTTTTTGAAATTATTTATTAATTTGAATATAAACAAGCACAAATTCGTGTACTAGAAGACATGTTTCAGTTGCATTCAACAATTTTTATTTTGCTTGCCAATTTAGTTAAATATCACAATGCATATGTGCACAATGCATTTGAATTAATTAATCTAGTTTTATTATCAAAAAGGAATTTATAAATAAATAATTAGTGAAATAAAGGAAGCGAAAATATAGCAACCAAAAATTGTTAACATAAAAGTTACGTTATAATTAAAAATAATTACAATATAAAAATTACAGTTTGATAAACCAAGCATAAACGTGTGGAACATTTAATTTAATAAAAAATTAATTATTCAACTGTATTTGTAAATGAAATTTACTAGATTTAAAATTAATAAAATATTTGATATACTATTGTATTATTTTTATTTTGTATAATAATCATTTAAAAACAAATTATAATTAAATAATATAAGCGATATTCATAACTTCATAAAAATATAACTACTATAATTAATTAAATATTAAATATAATATATTAATGTTAATGTCACACCAATTTAATAAACTGATTTGACTACCTTGTAATTGAGATTCAAAATTTAAAAACATTTACAGTTTTTAAATAATTTATTTTATATTAAAATAAATTATTTTATATGGTACATTTACACTTTCTATGTAACTGACCAAGGTAAACACGAGATTTCAATAAATATATGGGAATTGTTAGTTTGGCTCTACGGCTAAGCACTTATTTACCGTTTGATTTACTATACAAATGTACAACTGGTCACTATAACTTGGGTACCATTTTGGTCACCAAGATAGTTATTTTCATTGTTTGTCAAAAGGAATGATCGATTTATAGTAACCAGTAGTAAAGTTGAGAAATTAGTAACTTGGTAATTAAGTGCTTACCCTTAGAGCCTAACCTACAGTTAATGTTAGAAGTGTTGGCCAACGTTAACATACTGATTTTAATTTTTACATATATTTTATAATGTGAATAAAAATGTATTTATAAATAAATAATTATTTTAATAAAGAATATTGATATCCAAAATATTTGATATAAAAGTTAGGTTATAACTAAAAACAGTTATAAAATAAAAGTTACAGTTTGGTAAACTATTTGTAAAATTGAAAAATATATATATTATAAATCTATATACGGGTATGATCATAAACGGGTGGTACATTGAATATTGGAAAATAAATTGATCAATTGAATTTGAAAATAAAATTTACTAGATATAAAATAAAATTAATTGTTGCATTATAAGTGTCTTTATTTTATGTAATAATTATTTAAAAACTTATAAAAATTAAATAATATAAGCAAAATTAATAACTTAATGAATATATAAG
Source organism: Dissorhina ornata (assembly GCA_034695265.1). Taxonomy (NCBI): domain Eukaryota; kingdom Metazoa; phylum Arthropoda; class Arachnida; order Sarcoptiformes; family Oppiidae; genus Dissorhina; species Dissorhina ornata. The sequence continues at coordinate 3,397 of JAQIWK010001352.1, forward strand.
TACAATAATTAAGTTAATATTAAATATATTATTTAAAAAATATCTCTTATATCAATGTTTCCAAACTAATAAATTGATTTAAATACATAACAGTTTAAAACAAAATTGAAAAACATTTACAGTTTTAATTTCTATATATTATTGAAATAACAAAAATTATTTAATTTTATTTTAACAAATTCTTATATTTGATTATAAATAATTTTTTAAAACATAAATTTCCAAAAATAGATGTTTATAATATAAATTATTATATAAAATATAAATAAGTGGATGAATTTATATAAACCATAAATATTAAAAGTAAAAGTAATGTTAAATGTAAAAATTAATAATTAACTTAAATGAAATTATCTTAAAACAAACATATAACACATAATTACTTAATTTAATTTATATTAAATTATAACAAAACCATTAAAAATATAAAAGTTTTATTAATGAGAAAAGTGCTTGGTGTTTCAAAATTAAATAAATTTAAAAAGGTTAATATAAAAACATTATTAAACTATTTAGTTACAGCCTTAAATATGATTATAGATGTTATAATGATGGATGCTGTTTTGAAAATGATTAAAATAATGAAATTGTATTTGTTGATAATACTGGTATACAATAATTATTAATTAAATATATCAGTCATAAGCCAATAATAAAACTGTAATTTTTATAATTTTTCTAATATTAATTAAATATTTTAAAAAAATATTTTTGTTATGGACTGAAAACCATAATAATATATTTTATGATGTTATTAATGGGATCCCTGGTAGTACACATAATTGTGAATAACAAACATTCAATAATATTTTAATATTATTTGTAAATACTAAATAAATTCCTAATTATTTGTTAACTTAAATATAAACAAACATAATTTATATCATACTTCAATAAAAATGATCTGGCCATATCTAACATTATAATTTATGTAAACAAATTCAGCTATATGTGACCACGATGTATTAGGAGTAATTAAAATTTAATATAGTAATTTCATTATGAAAAATGTATTTTTAAATTAAAATTTGTTTAAATAAATGGCGCTAATATATTGGAAACCAAAATATTTAAAGTAAAAGTTGGGTTATAACTAAAAATATTAATATTATAAAAATTACAGTTTGATAAACTATGTAAAAAAAATTTTATAAAATTTATCTATTTAATTTATAAAAGTAAATTGATTTTAAATTTAATAAAACAAGATTCAAAATAAACAAAATATAATTAAAATAATTTATTATTTGTGTTTTTATGTTGTTTAATAACAAATTATAGTCACCAAAACATTACTTACCATAAGTAATAAAACTATAAGTAAAGTAATTAGTCTATATATTTTTTAATTTTAAAGTTACAGCTTAATAATTATTATAAGCAAGTATAAATATCAGAAAAAACACAATGAAAATTTTTTGTTATTTATTCAAAAAATAATTTTTATAGCAACAAGTTAAGCAACATTTACAAAAATACATTACTTATATTTCTAAAACAAGTTGTTAATTTATAGAATATAAATAGTTTTAACCTAGTTGTTTTAATCAAGCAACAGTAAAATTATTTTGTTTTAATTGAGAATTTTTTCCTGAAATGTTTTTTAATAAATAAATTAGGTTACCTGGATAATATTAAAAATATTATTTAATTTTTTAATATTACTTAATTTAGTTTAAATAAAAATTATGAAATTTTGCTTTATTTTCTTAATAATAATAGTAGTTATATCATTAGGTAAGACATGAGTTGATAATCAAAATCAATATAAATTATATTATTTATTAATTTTATAAAAAATATATATAAATATAGTTTATGTATCGTATATAACAAGTGAACAACAATCTCAAGATGTAGTGAAACCTACCATCGATGAGACACTAGAGTCGCCGTTTGAGGCCAAAAGTGCCAAAAAGGGTCAGTAGTTTTGATTTAAAAATTAATTAATAACTAATTATAAAATTAATTATAATTCAAGTTAAAAATAAAAGACCTCATTCAAAAATTACACGCAAAATAAAATCAACCATAACATCACCTATTCACCCACACCAAGACATCAAGACAACACGTAAGCCATTAGTATAATCTCAATACACATCTACAGTTAAACCTCGCGCCTATAATGTAAGAAATTGCATAATTGTGCACTTTTGTATCACTTGTACTATTGCTAACATTATGGGCGCAAAGTTTAACTGTAGCGGTTTATTAAGATTATAGCTATAAGTATAATTAAATTAAATTATATAAATAATTAAAAACTATATAAGAGACCAAAAGTCAGCCCAAGTCGACACCTGCTAGAGTCTGTGCGGGTGGCGGTGGCAGTAGTAGCTGTCCATCGGGAGGTCCCGTTAGTAACCAACAAAGTCAACAAATGTTAGTCAACAGTGCGGGTGCCGGCGGTGGTGGTGGAGGGCCTGTTGTACCGCCAGTTGCCCCGCCCGGTGTCGCACAGCCACCCGTAATAATGCTACCGCCTGTTGCCGTACCTCAGCCTGGCGTTGCCGCCTCTCCAGGTGTTTCTCCCCCATCACCATCACCAGTAACAGCACAACTATCACCAGGTTCATTTTTTATTGGAGCATACTAAAGAACCCAAACAAGATCACTGCAGGAAAGCCAACATAATCTTTACAAATAGCCAATTTTACTAAACCAATTGCATTGTTATGTGGGGTTGGCTTCTCTGTAAAGGTTATATTGGTTTTTCTGCAATGACCGGGTCCGACCCGGCTGGTATTTTAGTATATTTCTAATTACCTGGATATTTTATTTATGATAGCAATTGGATCAACATCTGGTAATTATGTTGAGGTATGGAGGGATGACTTTAATGGAAATTCACTCAACGCAAGTAACTGGAAGTTTGTTACTGGAGGCGGGGGTATGGGTTACAATATATATAAGTATCTATTATATATAAAAGTATTAATTTGTTCATTTCTTGTAATTAATACAATATAAAGGTTTTGGCAATAATGAACTGGAGTATTACACAGATGGCCAAAATATACTCGTACAAAACGGTATACTTACCATCCAAACAAAAGTGCAACAAATAGATGGCTATAATTTTACATCGACCAGACTTAATTCACTACAAGCCTGGACATATGGGCTGTTTCAAGCTAGAGCTAAACTGCCCAAAGGCAAGGATCTATGGCCCGCTATTTGGCTTTACCCGCAAAGTTCAACTTACGGCGAATGGTATGTACAGTCAATTGCAAACTTGTTGACCAAACCAAAACTATTTGAGTAACTATCTCATCTTAATCTAAAATACAAACAAGCTTATATATTAATAAATCTATATTTAAAACGTTTAAATAAAAGTTTTTAATATACATATAAATAGGCTTGCTTGGATTTATGATTAAGATAAGATAATGATTCAAATAGTTTTGCATGTAGTCAAAAGGAATGAAATCGACTGTACATGAATATTAACTATTATTGTTAATTTTTATAAATTCTATAAAATAATATAAATTACAATTTTTTTAAAAACTACCAGGGCAGCCAGCGGCGAGATAGACATAATGGAGTACCGTGGTCAAATAGTTAACCAAGTTGAGGGTACCATATGGTACGGGGCATCGCAGCCTAACCAACAGAACATAGGCAGCAATGATACAGTATTTCCCATTGATTTTAGTGCCGACTTTCACGTGTTTGGTATGGAGTGGACCCAAACGGCCATTAAGTGGTTAGTCGACGGTCAACAGTATTTCATGATTGATATAAACCGTAATTTGTCTTTTGGTGCCCCCTATACCGCTAATGGGCAGCCCTTTGATCGGCCATTTTTCTGGATACTAAACGTGGCCGTCGGCGGTATATATTTTCCCGTCGATTTGTACGGACCGCCCGTAACGCCCGATGAAGCCCGGATGTGGGCCAACCCTAACATGCAATTAGATTACGTTAGTGTATCTCAAAGACAGTGATCGACAACTTTATAGTTTTCAATTATAATTAAATAATATATGAATACAATATGAATTAACTAATTTAAACTTATAATTTTTAAGTAAATCACAATTTTAGTTATAGTTTAATAATATTTAATGTTAGTATAGAAGCTGTAACTTTAGATATATTATACACATACCTCCAAAAGTAACTGGGACGCTTACCATCTCTCAGTAAATAGTGTCTAACTTTTGATTGGATTATCCAATTTTGAAAATATTTTCAGCAAAATTTAGTTGAATAGTTAGGCAATTCAATAATATTCAGGATAATGTATTAAATGATCATGCTATATTTTTAATTTAACGTTAAAAATATAGAATAGAGGTTTTAACCAGAAAATCGTTCAGCTATATTAATATTTTGCATGAACCTTATGTAGAATTTTACAAGGAGCCCAAAAATATGCTTAAAAACATTCTATCATTTATAATTTTCCAGTTATTTGACAATAAAACATTTAGTCAAAATTAATATTTATAAAAAAATTTTACAATTTAATATATAATTTCTATGTAGATTTTAACGTTAAAAATGATTATGAAATTTGAATTGTTGTATGTCAAATAATTTTCTAGTTATTTAATTTTATATATTTATGTACTATTTAAATTATATGAAAAATAAAGATAATTCAAAAAGTATACGACATAGAAATTTTTAAATTTTATATTCATTTTTAACGTTAAATTCTACATAGGAATCATATATGAAATTGTGAAAATTTCTTATAAATATCAATTTTGACCAAATGCTTTATTGTCAAATAACTCGAAAAGTATAAATGATAGAATGATTTTAAGCATATTTTTGGACTCCTTGTAAAATTCTACATGAGATTTTCTGGTTAAAACTTTTATTCTATATTTTTAACGTTAAATTAAAAATATAGCATGGTTGTTTAATACATTATACTAAATATTATAAAATTGCCTGATTATTCAACTGCAATTTGCTGAAATTATTTTCAAAATCGGATAATCCTTTCAAAAGTTAGACACTATTTACTGAGAGCTGGTAAGCGTCCCAGTTACTTTTGGAGGTTTGTGTATATAAAATTATTACAATTATATAAAATTTTATTTTAATGGACAATTTTATAAATAAAATTATATATAATTTTGATAAATCAAATAAAAACATAACAATTTAAAATTATTAAAACTATAATTTATTTAATTATTAGCAAGCAAATGTTTGTATAATATTTGAATAAACATGGTCCAGCTGTGTTCAACAGTATAATTTATGAAAATAAATTGAGCTACATGTTTGCACAATGCACCTATAGTAATTAATTATAATTAGTATTTATTATACAAAAAATATTATGTTTATTTATTGAAATTTAAAATAAATGAGTGAAGTATACGTTTTACCATTTAATAAAAAAAATAACTGTGCAATATGTATTAAGTTGAAGAATTAAAATTTTAACTATTTTTAAATTAATTTTAATTGTTTCCATTGAAAATTATATTTCAAAAGACCTTGTTTATATCATAAACTATATGGATACATTTTTCAATTAATATAAAATACTATTAAACTGCTAAATTTGTAATTTACAGTTTTTATTTACAAATTTGAAAAATAATAAATTTTAAAACTTACGGAAAATTACTGAAATTAAAATTACAACAAAATTAAATAATAAATAAAATTATTATGAATTAAATGAAATTAAAGCAAATTATATACATAATTGAATTAATAAAATATAAATAAATAATTGAGAGAAAAAACGGTTAAAATATAATAACTATAAGTGATTTAAATTGAATTAAATTGAATTAAAAAGCTGTCAAAACTTTTATATTGAAACTTCAAAGTAAAACAAAACAAATAAATTGTAAATCCAAATTTTAATATTAAGTTTAAAAACTTTTATTTTTAAATAGATATAATTTCTACACATACTTACATTGATAAATAAGGCCAATATGGTCTGTGACCATAAAACTAATTTTATTTGTTATTTAATTTAAGTGAACTTAATTTTGCCAGATGCTATTTTCAACAATAATTGTGAAATTATTTTATAAAGTTGTTATTTTATAAATATGATTTTATAAATTTAAAAATTTATAATAAACTATAAATAAATTATACTTTTAAATGACATTTATTAATATTATTGTAATTACATTATTAAACAATTGAATTATAACAACAAATTGATTTATTTATTGAGACAAAACATTTCTTGTTATATTCATTGTTAATATTACTTAATAGTTAATTAAAATATATAAATGATATATTATTTAAATTATATTTTATAATAAATAAATATTATATATTTATATAAAAATTATTTTATTTAGAAATTATGTTAGTTATTGTTTGATTGTATATTATATTTAAATGTATAATTAGTATTAATAAGGCTCAACATTTAACATTATATAATTATAAAATAAGCATGATCAGTAGTTCATAAAACTATGACTGGCGTGAAACGGATGGGTGGGCCCATCGGTACCCGATCCACGTCTACGAGTGGTTTCTTCAGGCTTTTCCTTATACCACACTCCAAAAGTGCCACCAGGTTTAGTACCAGGGTCATCAAATCCTTTGTTTGTGTTATTGTTACAGTTTTCTTCGCTCAATCGTCTTTGTGCCTGATATTTGGCCACATTATCGTCATAATTAGCTATTATCATACCATAAGAATAGAAAATAAAATTTGTATTAAAGGTATAATCAAGAACAAAATAGAAATTAAGTTTGTATAAATATTATTTAATTTTAATATAATAAGAGGCTGGGTAAATTTTTCATATATAAAAAACATTTTTAAAAATTTCTAGAAATTAGAAAGAGACCTAAAGGGACAATAGGATTTATATTATAAAAAGTAAATTTATCTATTTTTGGAAAAATTGAATAGAAATTTCCAATTTTGCAGCTAAAATATAAATCAACAATGATGTAAATAGCAAAATGATCACGTACATTTAGGCGAATTCTTCAACATAGCCCTGTAGTCATCGTTACGTTGCCTAACATCCAAAGTGGTGCTATATTTAGCCTCGCCGTGTGAGTTACGGGCCATCACCTCAACGGTTCCCTTATCAAACTCACTGGTCTTTGGTATTTCCAGTTGATGTACCCCATCGTTACGGACCTTATACTTGGATCCATTGACCGCGTGATTACCGTTTATAAACCATTTGACAATTGGTCGCGGGTTGCCAATCAAACGGCAACAAAACTTAGCAGGCTCACCCTCGGCCACCACCAGTGGTTCCGGTTTGAGTACAAATACTGGCGCTAAATCGCCACCTTGAAAACCCTCAACCCTGATTTAAAATTATAAATTTATTATTTAATTATAACTTTAATTATAATTTATTTAAATTAAAAATTAAGCTGATTTACAATATGTAAAAAATTATTAATACATTATTATTATTTATAAATTAATTTTTAGTA
>JAQIWK010001353.1:0-10807 GCA_034695265.1 Dissorhina ornata
TAATCTGGTATTCAATTGATAGTCCAAAGAGAGAGAGAGAGAGAGAGAGAGAGAGAGTTAATGAAACAAATATTTATTTATAAAAACATCTTGGTCATTTACAATAGACCTATACTTACATCCATTATTACGACTGACCAGACCATTGATAAACTTATTGGTTAACAGATTATAATCACTTAAATAATACTTCAATTGTTTGATTAGTTTGCCATTAATTGATTGCCAATCAATGTTTGATTGCATTATGATTGTTATTATTAGTATAAAATATAATTAAATCAAATTATTTATTTAATTATAATTTCAATTTAATACTATTTAAAATATTCACAATTACTATGTAAATGTATGTAAAGTTAGTGTATGACTAGTAATTATCTTGGTAGTTTTTCAATGTCAATACATTTGTCTTTGTTAATTTTAGTGTATAATACTTAAAATTAATTAATTAATTTAAAAATATTTAATAATTATAATAAAATTTTAAATAAATTTGAACAATTTTTATTAAATTAAAAGATTGAATTTAATAAAATTATATTATTTTATTTTGTTAATTTAATATTTAATTAATTATATTGTTAAAATTAAGTAAACTATATTCAAAGTAGATTGTATATATATTTTTTGTGTAATCGTCTGTTTGGATTTCAGCAAATCATCAAGCTACATTTTATTAATCATCTACTTTGAAAATATATTTAACAAGTTTATGTTTAGTTGCGAAATGTTTTATATAAAAATTTTAACTTTAATATTTATTTTAAATAAATTAAAATTTTAAACTGATTTCATTGATAACATTTCAAAAAATAGTTTATAAATAAAATTTAATTAAATCTTGATAAACATGTTAAATTATTAAAATTTATAAAGAACTTTCTAGAAATTTTCTAAATAAATTTTCATAAAATTTTTTATAAATATAAGTTTTTTTTAATTATAAATAAAAATAAATAAATGACCTATTTATGTCATAACTTTTATAATTAATTATAAATTTAAATCAATAAAATATTATAAATTAAATATTCCATAATAAATAGTTTGTTATAATAAATATATTAATAAAAAAAATTATATTAATGGTTTAGCATTCAATAAATCAATATATTATAAAACTAATTTTTATTTTACAATTTTTTTATAAAATAATTATTATTATACAAAATATTATATTTTACCGAGTTATATAATTTAAAATTTAAATTGTATTTTATAAATTGCTAAAAAAATATGTTTAAAAATAAAGTTAACTTTGTTATACAACAACAACAACAACAATATATAAATCACAAAAATATAGCCAAAAGTAAATTAATTAAATATTATTTAAACACATTTATTACCAAGCAAAATACTGATAGGCTAATAATTGGTCTAATTCAATTAGTAAACTACATAATATTTATTAGTTTTTATTTTTTAAGCTTGTTTATTGAATTTTCATATACCACCCGGGTGTTATTTATAGATTTAACACTAATGATGGGCGGTATGGCCCAGTATTTACGGGTTATTACAGTAAATGCTTTAATATTAGGATTTATGATAAACTATACGTTTCGCATAAAGGGTCGGTTAGTTGGACGACCCGATTGGGTACTAGTGTTGGCATTAATGGCCACTTGGGTACGGCCTAAACGCAAAGACATTGGCAAATATATTATTAATAAATTAATTTATTTAAGTAATTATTTATATAAATTATTACATTTGGTTTGTATATGTTTTGGTATGTATTAATAATTATATTTTAAATTTTATAATTTATATAATAATTTTATTTAAATTTTAATGTTTTTATAATTTTAGTAATTGGCCTAACATTATTATTAACTATAAACACTATCATATTAACACAAACAGTAAAATTAACATTATTACAATATTTCATAACTATTTTAGGTTTATTTGCACATTTATCAATGCTTATAATATTTTATCTAGATGCTTTTGTATCGAGTACAATAGTACTAATAATATCTTATTATTTTATCTTGCAAATAAATTACATAAATAACCAATATAAAAAATTACATACAATTACAAATGGTACCCAAATTACCGGTCCTATTAATATTAAAACTAAAATAAATAACTACATTGTTGAACACCAGGCGTTATGTGAATCACTAAAACAATTAAATGATTATTGGGGCAAAATTTATCTAGTATTTATACTAACTATTTTTCCAGCTAGTTTAATTTTATTACACCAAATAATGTTTGAAAATATAGTTTTAGTTTCATATATTTTTTATACTATTGTATTAATTGTAGTATATTTTGTTTTATTTGGCGTTCAGTACACCTTGGCTATATTTTCATTACGTTTACATAAAATGTATGCAAAACTATCACAAATCCAGTGGTCTATAAATACTAGTCATATGCCCGGAGCCCAGCATTATAACAATTTATTATTTAAACTGTTAATACAATTATATTTTGAAAAATTAAGCAGCAAGATAAAATTAGGTGTTAGTATTGGTGGCTTGACAATTATTACAATGCCAGTTTTTAGCAAGGTATGCTGTGAATTTTAAATATAATAATATATTTAATTTGTAAAATTAATAATTTTGTTTTATTCAGATGGTCATACTATATGTGCGCTATTTTATACTAGTTCATAAATTTGGTCAAACTTTATAAGCATTTAAGATGATTAATTTCAACTATAATTAATTACATAATTAGTATTTTAAAAGTCATAAATTATAACTGATACAAAAGTTAATATATAAATAATATTTAAAATTTATTTTTATATTTTATATAATTTTGAAAGTAGATCATTAAAATTTATTAATTTTATCAAAAATATATTATAAAAATTGTATTTTTTTAATTTATAATTTATTATTAAAAATTACATTAAATATAAATTATAAAAATTCACATAATAATAAAACTTGTAATAAATAAAATTGTATATAAAAAATATAGCTATTTAATTATATTATGTTATAACTAGTTAAAATATAATTTTTATTTATAATGTTTAAAAACAAAGTTAACATTGTAATTCAACAAAATAAAAATAATAAAATTTATAATAATAATAAAATAGCAAAAAGTATAATAATTAAATAATATCTAAACATATTAATCAACAAGCAAAATTCAAAATGTTCAATAATTGGCTTTATTCAAATGTTAAACTACATTATATTTACTATGTTTTATATTTCAAACTTGTTTATTGAATTTTCCTATACCACCCGGGTGTTATTCATAGATTTAACATTAATTTTAGGTGGTATGGGACAATATTTGCGAGTAATTTTAATTAATATGTTTATATTGGGTATTGTTTTAAACTATAAGTACCGCTTAAATGGTCGGATGAATGAACGGCCCGATTGGGTACAGGTATTGGCTTTAATGGCCACTCGAATACGGCCTAAACACAAACATATTGATTGGCATATCATTGATAAATTAATTAAATTAAGTAATTATTTATATAAAATATTACATTTATTATGTCTACTGTTTGGTGAGTAGAAATTAATTGTTTTAAATAATATTTACAATAAAATACACTTATTATAATTACTTTAAAAAATCAATTTTAGTAATTGGTCCAACCATATTTTATATTATAAATACAATTATATTAATACAAAAAATAGAAATAACATATTGGCAATGTATTATATCAATTACATTACTAATAGCCAATTTAATTATGTTCGTCATCTTTCACCAAGATATATTTGTAGCAAGCACAATAGTTATAATTATATCTTATTACTATTTATTACGAATTAATTATATTAATAGTAAAATTAAAAATTTACAAATATTTGTAGGCACCCGACGACTTTTGTTGTATAATAAAACTATTTTAATAAATAACTACATTGTTGAACACCAGACACTTTGTGAATGCCTTGTACAATTTAATAATTACTGGGATAATATTTATTTAGCATTTATTATAACCGTATATCCAGCTAGTTTAACTTCATTACATCAAGTATTATTTGAAAATATAGCTATATTTTCATATATTTATTATACAATTATTTTAATTAATACATATTTCATATTATATGGCGTTCAGTATATTTTGGCTAAATTTTCATTACGTTTGCATAAAATGTATGCAAAACTATCACAACTCCAGTGGTCTATAAATACCAGCCCTATGGCCGGCGTCTATCAGTATAACTATTTATCGTTTAAATTATTATTACAACTATATTTTGAAAAATTAAGCAGCAAAATTAAATTGGGTGTCAGTATTGGTGGCCTGTCTATTATGACAATGCCTGTTTTTAGCAAGGTATTATTTAATATTGTTAACTTTTACTATCAATTTATTTTTTATACATACTTATTTAAATATTTATTTTAACAGATGGTTATACTATATGTGCGCTATTTTATACTAGTTCATAAATTTGGCCAAACTATTTAATTATTTAATTATTTATTTTAATATTCAAAAATTACATGTAATTAAAAAGATATTGTTTATATACAGCGTTTTGCATCTAGGATAGCCACTGGACCCAATGAGAAAATATTAATAAATGGATATAATTTTAATTTTTTGTTTAAAAAAATATTTAGCATAATTAAAATAGTGTAATACCATTTTCAAATTAATTTTATAATTGTTTTTGACTAACAATTTACTAAAAATTGATTTTTACTTAATATTAATAATGTTTTAAAAATGGGAAAGTTTTTATTACCCAACTTTGCTTAATTGATAATCAATAAATCAAATTACTTTATTAAATAAATCACAAATATATACGTAAAAGTTATTATAAAAAACAATTTATTTAATATAAAAATATTAACTTATTTAATAATTTATGTTAACATAAATAAAATACAATTATATATATATTAAATTATATTGTTATTTTGTTAGTTTATAATATAAAGTTTATATTATCAAACATTTTATTTATTATAATTATTTTTATAAAAATGTTTAAAAAAGCAGTAAGCAAGCTAATTCAACAAAACCAACATCAAATTAATATCAAACATAGACCAAAAAGTATTTTAATTAACTTTTATTTGAATACATTTATAACCAAGCAAAATAATAAATGGTTTATATTTGGTTATGTTCAAATGATAAACTACATCATATTTACTATATTTTATATTTTAAGCTTGTTTTATGACATACCCTATAGTATCAGGGTATTATTCGTTGATTTGACACTAATGTTGGGCGGTATAGCCATATATTTACGTATTGTTATAATTAATATCTTGGTATTAGGTATGGTTTTGAACTATAAGTACCGCTTGAATGGTTGGGTTAATGGAGGGACCGATTGGGTACAAGTGTTGGCTTTGATGGCTACTCGAGAAAAGCCTAAACGCAATCACATTAATAAACGTATTATTGAAAAACTAATTAATTTGAATAATCATTTATTTAAAATGCTTGATATTAGTTGTGCATCTTTTGGTATGTATAATTAAATTTATAAAAAAAATTACAATAAATTTGTATTTCAATCAAAGATTTGCTTTCTTACAATACACATTTAAGTTAGGCTTCATTTTTATACTGCCACTAAATTCACATTAGGATATTGAGATGAAGCCTAATTTACAGGTGTATTGCAATAAAGCAACTGTTGGGATGAATAGTAACTTTAAAATATAACATAGTGTGGTTCATAATAATAATTATTTTTATGTTACCATAGTTATTCAAAGTATGTAATAGTAACATGGTAACATGAAAATAATTAGGAACCACTTTATAATATAAAAGTTTCATTAAAAAATATGTTATATATATATATTTAAATGTTCTAGTAATTGGTCCACCATTATTTTACTTTATAAATTCAATTATATTAGCCCGAGAATTAAATTTAGCGTATTGGAAATTAATTATACTAATCATACTAGTTACAGCACATTTAATATCGTTTTGCATACTACACCTAGATACATTTATATTGGGTTCAATGGTTTTAATTGAATCATATTACTACTTATTACGAATTAAACATTTAAATAAGAAAATTGGAAAACTACAAATAGTACCTGGGTCACTATTTACCGGTTCAATAACTATCAAGACTATAGTCAAAAAATACATTGTTGAACACCAAGCACTTTGTGAATCTTTAAAACAATTAAATAACTTTTGGTCTATAATTTATTTAGCATTTATTATAACTATTTATCCAGTTAGTTTAATTGCACTACATCAAATACTGTTTGAAAATATTGCATTGTTTTCATATATTTTCTATACAATTGCATTAATTAATATATACTTGGTACTATTTGGTGTTCAATATACTTTTGCTTTATTGTCTATACGTTTGCATAAAATGTATGCAAAACTGTCATACCTTCAGTGGTGTATAAATACTAGCCCTATGGCCGGCACCTATCGTAACAACAGTTTGTCATTTAAATTATTAATACAATTTTATTGTGAAAAATTAAGCAGCAAGGTAAAATTGGGTGTTAGTATTGGCAGCTTGTTCATAATGACAATGCCGGTTTTTCAAAATGTATGTTATTTTCTTATATTGTTTATATATGTATTTAAATAATGTTGATTTTTCTAATTAATATTAATTAATTAATTATTTAATTTTAATTGAAAGATGATATGGCTATATGGACAATATTTTATTTTAATTCGTAATTTTAGTCAAGATATTTAATAAATAAATTATTTTAATATAAATTAAAAGTGTAAATAATATAAAAATTATACATGTACTAATTTATTTATTAAACTAACTATTAAAAGTTAATTTATTATTTAAAAATATTTTTATTATTATTTTAACTTAAAATATATTTTTAATAGAAATATATTTGACATAATTATACCAGATGATTTATATATAACATTAATTTGTCAACTAAATCATCATTATATTTTTAATTTAATAATTTATTACAATAAAAATACAATAAAATATTTTAAAAATTTAAAAATTAATATTATTTTAAAATTTTTTAAGCTGCTTGTATATAATTTTTAATTTTAACATTATAACCATTAATATGTTTAAAAACAAAGTTAACATTGTAATTAAAAATCAACAGGACAGTTATAATAATAAAAATATAGCAAAAAGTAAATTAATTAAATATTATTCAAATACATTTATAATCAAACAAAATATTAATTGTTTAATAATTGGTTATGTTCAAATGGCCAACTATATGATATTTACTAGTTTTTATATTTTAACCTTGTTTATTGAATTGCCATATAATACACGGGTGTTATTCATAGATTTAACACTAGTATTGGGCGGTATAGCCCAGTATTTACGAGTTATATTAATTAATATTTTATTATTAGGTATTGTTTTAAACTATAAGTATCGCCTAAATTGTCGGGTCAATGGACGGCCCGATTGGGTACAAGTGTTGGCTTTAATGGCCACTCGGTTGCGGCCTAAAGACAAAGACACTGATAAACATATAATTGATAAATTAATTTATTTTAGTAATAATTTATTTAAAATTTTACATTTTACTTGCGCATCTTTTGGTATGTATAATAATAATATTATTATTTTACTTATAATATTGTTTAAAAATTATATAAAATTACTTTTTAACTAAATTTAAAAAATTTAATATAGTAATTGGTCCAACATTATTTTACACTATGAATACAATTATACTATCCAAACAAATAGAAATAACATTTTGGAAATTAATTATATTGATTATATTATTAATATCTAATTTAATAATGTTTTGCATACTTCACCTAGATGCATTTGTGGCTGCCATAATAGTTTTAATTGAATCTTATTATTATTCATTGCGAATTAAATATTTAAATAATATTGTAAATAAATTACTGATTTCAAACGGTACCCACTTAACCGGTCCTATTAATATCAAAGCTATTATAAATAAATACATTGTTGATCACCAGGCACTTTGTGAATCACTAAAACAATTAAATGATTATTGGGGTATAATTTATTTAGCATTTATTATAACTATCTATCCAGCTAGTTTAATTTTATTACATCAATTATTATTTGAAAATATATCAATGTTTTCATACATTTTTAATATAATTGGATTAATTAATATATATTTGGTTTTATTTGGCGTTCAATATATTTTGGCTACATTTTCAATGAGTTTGCATAAAATGTATGCAAAACTATCACAACTCCAGTGGTCTGTAAATACTAGTCCTACGCCCGTCGCCTATATTAACAATGATTTGTCATTTAAATTATTATTACAAATATATTTTGAAAAATTAAGCAGCAGGGTAAAATTGGGTCTTAGTATTGGCAGTTTATCAATTATGACAATGGATGTTTTCGGCAAAGTAATTTTTTTTAATTTTTTTGTATTTATAAAGTTTTATTAATTAATTGTATACATTTTTTAAAAACAAATTAATTAATCATTTATTTATTTTAATTTAACAGATGGTCATACTATATGTTCGCTATTTCATACTAGTTCATAAATTTAGTCAAAAAATTTAAAAATTTAATTATTTTATAAACTTACTAGTAGTTGTTTAAGTACTTGGTTTACCTGTTATAACTATTAATGAAAAATTATATTTTTTAAAAATATATAAAATATGTTTTATTTAATGTTTAGATTTAATTAAATAATTTTTATGTAATTGAATTGAACAATTTTATGTTTCAACTAGTTTAAATAATTATATTCCATAATGACATGGTATTTGTATTTCAAATATATAAAAATAATTAACATTACAATTAAATTATATATATATAAATATTTATTCTTAGTTATTAGATAATATATTCAAACTACAAACTGTAAATTAAATAACAACCAAAAATTTACAACAAAAAAAACTATTTTTATTTTTTCAATTAAAGCAATTACATAATTAATTATAATTAAATAACAAAAGAAAATATAATTATAATAGCTTGAAACACTTGAAATGAATCAGGGTAATAATTTATCTAATATATCCCGCCACTGCCGTCAAATTTAAAAACACACTTTCCATCAAGGCATAAATATTGTGAATCGCAATCTTCCTCCCTATCACACCCATCAACCACCACCAAGGTGAGGCCCAGCAAATACACGGCCATGATAGTGACCAGCATCAACTTGAAAGTGTTAGCCATAAACATGGTGTTTTAGCTATAAATAGAAATATATATACAATTATTGTAAATATATTTATAAAACTTTTGAAAATTATTTAACAAAAATTAAACAATTAATTAATTAATAATTATAATTTACTAGTAGTTAATACTTGTCCAGTCTGTGTTGTATCAGCAAATGAAAAAATTACTAATATAAAATTTTATTTAATAAAGTTATCAAATATGTTATTTAATTAAATGGTTTTGATGTTGTAATTTAATTAAATCATTTTGATGTAATTTAATTAAATGGTTTTGATGTTGTAATTTAATTAAATCATTTTGATGTTGTAATTTAATTAAATCATTTTGATGTAATTTAATTAAATAGTTTTGATGTTGTAATTTAATTAAATGGTTTTGATGTTGTAATTTAATTAAATGATTTTAATGTTTTAATTTAATTAAATGATTTTGATGTTGTAATTTAATTAAATGATTTTGATGTTGTAATTTAATTAAATCATTTTGATGTAATTTAATTAAATGGTTTTGATGTTGTATTTTAATTAAATGATTTTGATGTTGTAATTTAATTAAATGGTTTTGATGTTGTAATTTAATTAAATCATTTTGATGTAATTTAATTAAATGGTTTTGATGTTGTAATTTAATTAAATGATTTTGATGTTGTAATTTAATTAAATGGTTTTGATGTTGTAATTTAATTAAATAATTTTGATGTAATTTAATTAAATGGTTTTGATGTTGTATTTTAATTAAATAATTTTGATGTTGTATTTTAATTAAATATTTTTGATGTTGTAATTTAATTAAATGATTTTGATGTTGTAATTTAATTAAATAATTTTGATGTTGTATTTTAATTAAATATTTTTGATGTTGTAATTTAATTAAATATTTTTGATTGTATTTTAATTAAATATTTCTGAGGTTGTAATTTAATTAAATAATTATAATTATATATAATTATTAATAATTAATAATTATTAATAATATTATATATAATTATAATTGTAATAAATTAAATTATTTTTTATTCAATTTTAATTAAATAATTTTCATATAATAATTCAATTAATAAATTCCATTATGAAAAACACATATTATAGTTATTTATTTTAATAAATAAAATCAAGAACATTAAAAATAAAAATTAAAAACTTTTATAATTTATTTAATTTAATCAAATTTATTACATTAAAAAATCAAAGTAATAACAAATAAAACAATTATATAAGTTATAAATTATGGTTGAGCACTTTTAATTATTCATAAATACAATCTCCATCAACGCATACTTCCCCACGATGAGGATTGCATTGATCATTATTTTGACATGACCCACCCTCAACCACCATGGTAAGGCCTAGCAAATACACGGCCATGATAGTGACCAGCATCAACTTGAAAGTGTTAGCCATAAACATGGTGTTTTCAGCTAGAAATAGAAATACATTCATACAATTATTGTATAATATATTTATAAAATTATTGAAAGTTATAATAAAATAAAATAACAAAATAATTAATAAATAATAATTTACTATTAGTTAGTATGACTTGTTTTGTCGGTAGTGTATCATCTAATAAAAAATTATAATAAAAATTTTTAAATTTAATTAAATAATTTTGATGTTGTAATTTAATTAAATAATTTTGATGTTGTATTTTAATTAAATGATTTTGATGTT
>JAQIWK010001354.1:0-10803 GCA_034695265.1 Dissorhina ornata
GACAATTTAATTAAATGTAATAAACTAAATTATATTTTAGTTTTGCAATTAATTTATTAACAAAAACTTTATTTTAAAAAATTTACTTGCTAATTTATTTAGTTAATTATTAATTAATTATTCATCTAAAATGTTATAAAAAATACTATAAAACAAAATAATAAAACAGCTTAAATTTATGAGATAATTTTAATTTCAATATAATTAAAAATTTATATACATTTATAACAATTAATATATGCTTTAACAAATATATATTTATAAGTATGGAATAGATATTAAATAGTCTATTTTTATTAATTTATCAGAATTTAATTACAAATAATTATTTATTTAATTGTTTAAACTTAAAATTAATTTTGGATTTGAAATTTACTAATAATAATGATAATAAATATTATTTGTAAATTATAATTTTATGTTTTTAGAAAGAATTTTGTTTGTAAACTAATTAAATAATTTATAAACATTTATATTGTTGATAAACAAATTTTGGTTTTATTATATTAATCAAAATAAATTATATTTTATTTCAAAATATATAAATATTACTTTAATACTGTTACATTTAATTTATACAGTATTAATTAATTTAATATATAAACATTATTTTAACATAAAAACAAATACAATTGGTGATTTATACAAATTATATCATCACTTTTTATATTGTTTGTATTTATAACAATGTTTTATATTGATTATTAAACTGTATGCCAAATATAAATACAAATAATATAATATAATAATTGCATCTAGTATAATTATAATAAATATTGTTTTTATAGTATATAATATTTATTTAAGATTAAACATTTATACTTTTAATATATAAGCACAATAATAATTAATGTGCATTTCATGCACTAAATACAGATATATGTATATAATTTTTATAATCAAATCTTTTCAATTGCTGTTTAATAGCAATTTGATTGCTTTTTATAAATACATTAATAATTTAATTATTAATATATTTAATAACAATAATAAACAGCAATAAAGCAACAGTGATTTAAAGGTAATTAAATAATTGATTTATGTTTATAATGGTTTGTATGTGTTTTACACAAATGTTTTGAACATAAAGTAAGAAAATGTATTTTAAATTAAGTTAAGTATTTAAATTTAAATAAAGTTTTTGGGTTTTAAAAAGTATTTAAATACTTTTAGAGTATATTTTTTAAAAATCAAATCAAATTTGTACTTATTTTTGGTGCAGTAATTAACTAACATATTAACTATTTACCAAAAATGTTTGGTATAATCATATTTAATTTAATGATTATTATTATATAAAATCATTTTAATGTTTATAACAAAAGAAATGTCGTATTAATAATAATCAATTAAAATACAAAACATTTATAATGTTTTGTTTTTTTTATAATTAGGTTGAGCTCAAGAAAAGACTTAAATATAATTTTCCATATAATATATGGTTAACTATATTTATAATAAAATAATATATAATTAGATATAATAATAATAGTATAAGACTTAAAATACAAATATAAACTTGGTTTAAAAGTATATTCAGAATTAAGTTAATATATGATAAATATGTTATAACTCTGAATAAACATATATGTATACTTAAATGATAAAGATCATAAAATTGAGAATCAAAATAAACAAATATATATAAATATAATAGAGTTGGTTACTTTTTATAAAAGGTAATTTAGTTTTCAAAAAAAGTTAATTTTATCAAATTTTTATCTCACTTTATCAAATTAGTTTTCACTATGAGATTTAACTAATGTTTAATAAAACTTTTATAAATGTGTTTTAAACTATTTAAAAAGATTTTAGATAAAGTAATTATTCTATTAATTATTTATATAAAGAATATATAATGTAAAGTCTATTGGGAATAACCAGGGTTAAAGTATAAGGACTTGGTCCAGGCTCTATACTTCCATTCAATGGCTTGTTTAGCGCCTGTTTTGGTGGTACGGTTGTGGACGGTGTCGGAAGCGATGGTCAGTATTTGGTTGAGTTCGGCATTTGCCGACTCTTTCTCGAGAGCGTCGGCCAACGCCGACCCAAACCACGTCCCGTTGGCTTCGTTACGCCACGAGACGTACCCATTGATAGTCGAGTAACATATCATCATATCTGATATCATGGGCACATCTGGCCATAAGGTGGCGTCGGCCACATCCTGATCCACGTCCGTATCGGTCATCTGTGCGCTATCGACAACAAATTGTGGCCCGAAGTCAAGGGTCGAGCCGCGGCAGCAGTTGAAGAAAAACATTTTGGGTTTTTTGATCAATTGGTGACAGTTTTGGTTATTAAATATGTTTAAGACTTTTTCAAATTCAATGCCAGTGTTGTCCGATGCGATGATTTGACCAGAATTTCCGTGGCTTAAGATAATCACCACAAGACAGTCGTGTCGCTTGAGATCATTGTGTTTTGTTATCTTAACCAATGTTTGCAGTAATTCGTGTCGCCGTTGGTTGCGCTTTATGTGAACCTGGTCATTTCAATATACATTCAATATTATTTTTGTGTATAATTATTTTTAAAATAAACTATATAACTTAATAAAAACTGATAGAATTTTATAAATTAATTTTCAATTGCAATTTATATTTGAGTTATAAATTCATATAATTATTTTATAATTTAATAAAAGTTTTGCTACAAACAATTTAAATGTTTATTATAATAATAATTGTTAGTTTATTAAATATACAATAAATATAATAAATAATTTTAACTATTTTGTCAACTTAAATTAATTTGTTATATAAAATTAAGTAAATTTAAATTAATTACTTTGTTAAATATTATTAATGACAATAGTTGTCAGCTTTAAATATAAATAAATAATTTAAAAAATGATTTGTTTTAATTAAATGCAATTTTCATTTAAAATAATTGCAATTTTATGAATCTAAATTGTGATTAATTAAATTAACTTTGTTATTTTATTATAAAATTAAAACACTAGAGAGCGCATATAAATTGTTGTAAATTAGATAAGCATTTTATAAGTTTTAATTTTAATATTATTATAATGTTGTTATATAAAATTATTTAAATTTAAAAACCAAATCAAGATATTATAAATTATGCGTTATTATTATGTCTTATATAAATAAATAAATATAAAATTATGTATTAAATAGTTGTCATAAACCAAAAAATCAATATTTCATAGATATATAACCTGATCATTGTTTAGTCTTCAATTGGTTTTTATAATGAATAAACATTTTATTAAATGAATTATTCATTGATTTATTTAAAAAGCTTTAAAATAATTTTCACAGATCTTTGGTTTTGAAACAAATAATAATAAAAAATAATAATAAATTTTCTTTTGTTAACAAAATTATAATTCATATGTTTTTCAAAATCTATTAATTTTTTGGTTATTTATTTTGCTGTCAAATGTTTGTTTTTGAAACTTAAATAAAAAATAATAAAAGTTTTACTTATTTTTTGAATTGCAACAATTAAAAATAAAATTTACTGGTTTATTCGTATATTTAATAAAAACATTATTATATACTCAACTTATATTAAGTTTGTATCATACAAAGTTTTATTTTTATTTGTTTAATTTATTAAACTTCAATAAGTTGTTGTCTTAATTATGACATCATAATATATATAATATATTTAATGCATAAATTAATTGCTTTAAAGATTTGATTAGTTGATAAAATAGACTTAATTTTATTAGACTATTAATTTTAAAAATAATAAAACTAAATTTTAAATTATAAGTTATTCATCAAGATTAATGGTATTGATTAGGATTATTGATTGGTTTGAATGTGTTTTGATCATATGTTTAAGTTGTAAAATAACAAAAAAACAATATTATAATTAGATTCAATTTATAAAGTTGATTGCAATTACTTATTATTATTATATTTTAGTTAAAAAACTAATGAAACCCGCATTTGAGTTAAAATCAATCCTTGAATTGTGTTGTAATAAATCATTAAAAATAAAGTTTGTCTAACACTTCCAAACAGTTTTAATACTTATTATAATTATATTTTTTGTTGTTTAAAATCAATAAATAAATAAATTCACGATTAATTATGTTTGAAAATTATAATATTAGATTTTCTATTCATCAATAAACTTGATAATATGCATTAAATAAAAAAATTAAGTTATATATTATTGGCTATCAAATAATATTAAAACTAAAAATACTAATTTAGATGTATTTTATATGAAGTTTTCTGTTAATAATAAATAATAAATATGTTAAATAAAAATAATAACAAATATTGTAACACATTATGAATAATTTTAATCAGATAATAAATTTATATCAAATTTAAATTAAATATAAATTTATGACTTAAAATATCTACAAGTGCAACAAGTATTGCATGCTAAGATAACTATTGAATTGCATTAAAGTGCAATACTTTTTTGTAACACATACACTATTAACACATTAACCAGATAATTATGCACAACATAAAAAACAAATTTTACATTTGGTGCCAAAAATGCACGTTTTCATGCAATTGATGTATAAATTTTGCATAACTTTTATGTAATTTTTATGTAATGTTTAATTAAATTAAAAAACAATTAAAAATGCAAACAAACCTCAAAATAAAGTTGAGTAAAAATATTAGATAATCTTCGGGATTCTTCATCAGATCCAATACGTTTGGGGTATTTATTGTCGTCAAAGTCGACATTATTGATGATAATACAGAAACCGCGGGGTTTAGACACCATCTGATATACAGAAGTGTTGGACAGTTGTCGAGAGATCAAGTGGTTAGCAGTTGTTGTGGTTTGGATTGTTGTGCTTGTGTTGACATAATTGCAATTTTTGTCAGTAAATGTGCTGAGACTTTGGTTTAAATTGGATTGAGATTCAGTTGATGATTGTGTCTTCAATTGTATAAATTGGTCGCTGATTATCGGCGATGACGAGGATGTGGTGGTAGTGTTGTTGTAGTTGTGCTGACACTGTTGTAGTGATGGTTGTGCTGGTGGTGATGGTGTAGGTTGTGGTGGATGGCTAACCATCGTAAGATCAACTAGTTTTTCTGCATCCATTTAGACTAAATGATAGGTTGTAGGGCACGGGTAGGTAGCAGTCTGTCTACTTCCCAGTCCAGTCAAGTTATTGTGCATATATCAATATGGTTTAAACACAGGTCTTGCTTATTCATCCAACAATCTCATAATAGTATCTGATTTATAAACAGTATAAAATTAAAAACATGATTACTTATTCAAATTATAACAACTTTTAAATTACACAATAAAAACCTTTAAAATCTAATCATTCAATATCTATATTAGTATTATATCTTAATATTTATTGGAAATAATTTATATTAAATTATATAATTAGTTTAAAATAATAACTAGTAAAATTATTAGAAATATGGAGCACACGAATTAAATTACTATCAAAAACTTTATAAAAGTTTTAATATAAAAAAATTAAATTAAAGTTTTAATCTGTAGCAAAAATTTTAATATAATGTATATAAAATATAGTTAATTAAAATAATAGAAACAATTTAAATACAAATAAAACACATTTGAAAAGCATTTGAATAGATATAATGAAAATAAGTGCCAAATAATTAAACTAATAATAAGTAAAATGATAATGAAATGCATTCAATCATTACATGCCATACAGTGCTTGTTATGAATACGAAACACACATTACATGCAAAATAAACACATTTGCAGCAAAACACTGGCTTATAATCAATTCAAATGGGATTGCATTCATATAAAAGAGTTTATATTTGAAAAGTATAAAAAATTAATTATAAGAAAAATAAAAATAAATTTTTCAAATATAAGTATACTTTTTATTATTATTTATAACTTTATTGAAACTGTCTTTTCCTATCTCTCTAAATGTTGTTTTGTGTTGTAATACTAATAGTAATACAACTAATAATAATAAATGTGTTTAAAAAGCGTTGAAAGTCATCACTAGATTTTGTGGCAGCAAAAGTCCTTCAATCCTATCATATGTTTTGCAAAAATATAGAGACATTTGTTAACTAATTATTATAATATGATATCATTATAGGCAATACAAAACTCACCCAACACTGCGATACACCGTTTCCCTTAACTCCCGACTCTAACCTTATGTTTAAGCCTTAATCTATGGCTTTCTCTCACTCTTCTAACTCTTTCTTTACTTTTATTTATTTTTATTTTATTTTTATTTGTTTTTATTTCTGTCTATCATTTCATATATCTCTCATTATTTCTATCTATATACCTTTCTTTCTTTCTTTCTTTCTCTTATATTTCAAAGTATTTTTTATATTTCTTAAGGTCTTTGAGAATAAGAAATCACTTACTTATAGCGCGCGTACTTCGGATAAAAAATTAATAGCATTTTATGTGAGTTTTGAGTGAAATAAATAAATAATGAAAAATAAATAACAAAAATAAAAGTTTTGTTATTTATTTTTATATATTTTGTTAGAAACAGTATATTCTCTTAAATTTTTTAAATAATATATTTAATCATTTATTTGCAAATCTCACTCTCCCTTCCCATTATTATATGTATGTTTTAAAAGTTTTGTTTATATTTTATATTTTACATAATGGAAATCTTATTAATAATGGTGTAATCAAGGTAATTTAAGTTATAACTTTATTTTTGCAATTGTAAAAAATATATAAATAATAATTAAAACAATAGTTTTGTAATAAAAAGTTTAGCTTAACAGTATAAATTAATAATTTATACTGTATAATAAAAGAATATTTTATTTTTAATTATAATGACATTTTAATTAGTTATCAAGATAATATATTGATTTTGATATAATGCTTTATTAAAACATAACATAATATTATAATTTAGAAATTAACTTGTTAAAAATATTTATATTTTCTTAAATTTTAATTGACATAAAATTCATACAAAATATAATGTATTTTAAACTTATAAATAAAATAAAAACTATAAGAAAAGTCATTGAATATAAAAGTAAATCTCATATAAACCAATGATTTTTTGTGGCTTTTAATTTTGTTTTTATTTTTAATTTTTATATTTATTTCATATCATATATTTTATTATAGACAAAGCCTTTCTTTACATAAATTTTATATTTATGTCTAATTTTGAAAACATTTTTATTTTTATTATTTAATGACTTTAAAAGTTTGTTTTTTTGCGTTTTGAAAATAATTGTATTAAAAATTACTTTGAGTGAAACCAAATACAAAGGCCAATTTGTTTTTATTGTGTTTTTGAATAACAATTATAGTTTTGTATAAATTGCTAATAATGTTAACTAAATTAGATTATTATTATTCAGTTATTTTTTGGTACAATTATTTCATCACTTAATAGACTAATATTAAATATAATATATTGTGTTTTAAGTAAAATCATTAATTACAATATTGAAATTAAAATTGATGAGTTTGTTTGACATTTTAAAAAATAAATCGTCTTTTTTGTAGCATTTATATTTCAACATTTATTATTAATAATTAAAATTACAAAATAATAATTATATAGTATTGTATTTATCTATTGTGTTGATTGAAAGTAGATATTTATATTAAATATTAAAAACTATCATCAAATGGTATAGTGATTTGATTGACTCATAAATCAGGTCTATATTATATACAGGGATGCAATTATTAGTCAATTATACACCACTATGTCCTCCAGTCTGAGCGCACTTTAAGTTTATAAAAAATTAAAATTATATTACAAATCATTATAAATTTTATTATAATCTAAAAGTTTTCTGTAATATTGTTGATGTGTATGTGTATGTAATGTATAGCTTTTATTTTCGCTTCAAATAAATCCAAGGCTTAAAACAAAAACAAAATTGATTTTTCAGAAACAAAATTTTCTTTATTTTTGTGCAAAACTTTTATTATTTTTATAAGTTTTTATAATAAATATAAGACTAAAAATTAATAATAAACATACATATATAATATATACTATGTTTTTGTAGTTTGTATTATAACTATACGGAAGTGGCGTACAGTATTTGCAATGAACAAAACAAGCATATGATATACACATTTATCTGGCTTTAAAAATTACGTTATCCTCGCTTATAATAATAGTTATAATAATAATAATAAATATGATTCACATAATTTTTTTGTAAATTTTTTTTTTGAATCTTTCACACTTTATGCATACAATGATTGCATACAGTGTTGTTTTTGTGGGCACATGTATGATGTTATGCAGGTATGATATACTGTATACCTGACAATGAATGCAATAATGTATTATATTATTGTAAGTAAAGTCAGTTTTCACTCTAACATGTGTTTTAGCCTGCACTTCAATTTCAATGCCATTAATTAAATAAAAATAAAATTTTAAATTTATTTCTTTTTTTGAAAATAAAAGTTAAAGATTTATAAAATTATATATAAAATATAATAAATATAAGATATAAATAGTAAATATACAGTATAGTTTTAGCTAATATATTGTGAGTACACTATAATAATGTATAAATTATAATTATTTGTAAAATAAAAAACAGACACAATATAAAAGTCTTTATAACTATTATGAATAATATGTTATAAAAATAAAAAATAAAATTTTTATAAAATAAATAATTTAATATATTGAGACCCTTTTATTCAATGTACAGTAAATATAATGTTTAAATAATGATAACTCATATCATATGTAATAATAATTTTTTTCTAGTAAGCAATTATTGTATTATAAAAATATAATAACCGCACAAAAAGTCTTCCCCTTAAATTTGTATAAGTGTTTCACACAATACAATACAAACATATCTTAAATCAATCAAATTCTCACTCAAAAAAATAATAATACAAAACATAATAACTATTATTCAAACATTTATTCAAATATATAATTTTATGCACACACTTCAGGGGCACCCAAGCACTGGTAGGTCGGGTACTTGTATAGTATACTCTAATCGCATCTTGATTCATTATAAATTATAATATATTCAATAATAAATTTTTATATGTTTGTAATTAAGTATAATTTTTGTCATCTATTTTATAAAATATATTGTAATATAAATTAATAAATAATTATTATTATGCTTGTTTGATTGTTGATGGTGGTTGGTTTTTGTTTAATAAAATTAAAAATTAAACTTGTTTTTAAGTATAAGAATAATAAATATAAAAACAAATAAAATATAATATATTGGTACAAACTAATCAAAAGTGCTACTTTAAACGATTAAATTAAAGTAATAAATTTATAATAAATATTAATTTTTTATTGTTTACTATTATAAAACACTATTTGTATAATTAATACATATAACTTTATGACTCAATAAGTTTTAATAAAAATATACAAATATACAAATAATACAAATAAGATTAATATTGAAATTAAACTTTTTTTATTACTTACTTTATATTATTAATAAATTATTGTAAGTTATGATTATTAATAATTGTTATTAATAGAAAAGTTTTAATAATATAATATTATTATCTATCGCATATTATTAATTTTTATATTATTTGACTAATTATATTTTAAATCACAGTAAATTATATAAAATAAATTAATTAAATAGATTTTTTCATATTAAATTTTATGGGACGGTAAAATATTTTAATAATATTATTTTATTTATTAGTTTTATTAACACTATATTTAATAAAATTATTATAAATAGTAAGTAATTTATTAGAGAATATCCAAATAATATTTAAAATAAATAATTATATTAATTAAATCAATTGTATAGTTTTGTATAAACAATATATTCAATAGTTTTACAAATAAACATTAATTTAATTGTAATGAACAAATTATAAATATAATGGTAAAATTAATAAAAAATTTTAAAAAGAGAAATAACTTACTTAATTTTAATTAAAGTATGTTTGTCTTTGCTCAAAACATTATTTAAAATTATTTATTTTAGAATTTAATACATGTAGTAAATAAAGTACCAATAATATTTTATAAAATTATTTCTTTTATATAATGACTTTATTATATAAAATAATTTTATATTTATAAGTAAATGTTTTATTTTAAAATAAAATTATATTAAATAGGCATGTTTAGCCAAAAGTTCATGGTTGCAAAAATGCCATATTCAACATTTTTGCTTATTTTAGTTTTGTTTTGACCACATATAGCTTTAACCATTTATTATTATTAAATATACTCTCCAAGACATTAAATAAAATTTACGTAACAATTATTTTTAAATATAAATATAATGTATGTTTTAAAATTAAATTAAACTTTAAAAATATTAACTTAAATATAACAAAATTATATTGTCTGGTAATTTTACTAAAGATTTACTAAAGATTTACTAAAAATCTAATTTTAAAAAAATATAATGTAGATATAAATAATAAATATTTTAATTAATTTATAAATTATAATAAATTTTATATTTAAAAATAGATTTACTAAAATTATTTTATAAAGGATTGTTTAAAAGTAGACAAGGTAATAACTTATTTAAAATTATTGTATTTACATCAAATAATACATATTTTAAACACAAATACAAAGTTTAAACAAATAAAAATATATTATAACTATACAATAATATCAATACAATAATACAATATTGTAATTGTTTGAAATATACAAACAAAAAACATATCAAAATTATTTTTAAAAAATATCTAACTAATAGACCCCTTTTGATGAAACCCTTAGAATGTAAATTTATTATGTAATTTAGATACATACTAACGTAACTTAAAATTTAATATATGCCGTTTTTGCTGATACTCATATTAAGAGGGGTAAAAAGGGGGTTAAAGCTGGACTTTGCTATA
>JAQIWK010001355.1:0-10799 GCA_034695265.1 Dissorhina ornata
AGAGAGAGAGAGAATGAGAAAGAATGAGAGAGAGAGAGAGAGAGAAAGAGAGAGAGAGGTTGCTATAAAGTTATATAAAGTATTTATCAATTGATTTCAAAATCAATTTTAGCTTGATAACAAAAACCATAAATAAATTTTAGATTCAACCGATTAATGTGTATGTAATCTGAAATACAAAATGCTTTTATATCATTTAATATAAACTTTATATTGTTATCTATTATATAATAAGTTAAAAGTAAAATACATATATAATATTATTAATAATCTTATTATATACAAGCTTTTATTGTATGAAAATAAAGTGTAGTATATTTGTTTAACAGTTTATTAACCCAACCAAATGCACCAGAAAATTAAGCCAGATAAAAAGAGTGAAAAAATGTATGCTATTTTATCAAGCTAAATTTATTTGATAAGATATAATTAAATTATATAAAATAATTGTTTTATGTATGTTTTTATTTCTATTAGAAATAAAAGTGACAAAACAAATAGATATTTATTTTTTTTAAATATATTTTATATCAATTAAAAAATGCAATTATAAACAAACTAGTAAATTAATGTGTATTAAAAATTAACATTGTAATTTAAAAATTAATATATTAATAAGACCAACAAATATATTACATACCATTTCCCACTTTAATTATAAGCATTAATTAATTACAAGAGTGGCAAAATAAACAAGTAAATATTTCAATTATGTGTTACAAACAAAATAAATAAAAAATAATCACTTAATTAAGTTATAAAACAAAAATATAATATACAAAGAAATATAATATAAATCTAATTAATTAGTGTTTTTTGTATTTGTAGAATATCTTTTCCTTTCTCATATACATATTTTGTAGGTTTTGTTTGATATGTACTGTAGTTATAATCATTTAATATATTAGTTACAAGAATCTGATTCCTGTTTTGTGTGGGTATTATACAGAATATAATATAATATAAATATATAATTTTGTATAACATTTATATATAATTTATATATAAGTATATAATATATACCTTTATATATATATAATATTTATACTTAAATATAAAGTCATAGATAAATATCAAGTAGAAGTACAGCACATCTCTGGTGACAAGAAAATTAAATTCATGAGTGCATTGAACGCAATGCTAAACCATTTGGTATTATATATACTTTTAAATATAATATATTTATATACACAAAATCATATACACTATTCAATTGTACAGGCGTTTAATTTAATGCTTGGGAAACTTATTATGCTTTTGAATAATAAATGTATAAAATTACGTAAAATGTAAAATAATTTATAACAAATTTGTTTTTTTAGTTGCAATTAAATTTACAAGCTGCTTGTAATGCTGAATTAATTATAATTTATAAATTTAGTATTTATGAATGTTTTGTGAAGATTATATTTTTCAAGTAAATTATTTTACATTTATATATACAATAATAGAAAGTAATATTGTATTGTGTTTTTAAAATAAATTATTTTTTTACAATAAATTAAATTTTATTTTTAGATACAATTTTCTCTTGAGTTGTATCCATTGAATTGTACAAATAATTTTGTTAAATACCAACAATTTAATGCACTGTTAGTTCATAAGTATTAGAGAGAGAGAGAGAGAGAGAGAGAGAGAGAGAAAGAGATGAAAAGCGTAGGTTTACATTAGAGAAATTTACTAAATCCGGTCCCTTTCTTTCTTACTCTCTCTCTCTCTCTCTCTCTCCCTTTCCGTCTTTCTTTCTCTAAATCATGTATTTTATGGTTAATATTAGTATGAATACAACAAATGCATTATTTATTATGAATAAAATAAAATTACTTATAAATATAATAATATAATATTTTAAAATTATAATGTAAATTTAATTATTTATTACTCAAATAATGTTTATCAAACAATAGGTTGTGTTTTAGTTTGAAATCAATTGAGTGATTTAACTCATGGTTCATACCATCAATGGCTTAAGGTTTAAGACTTCAAACAGACATCAAACTTATTGAAACTATAGTGCATTATATTTTTATAATTTATAATTGTTTTGTATGTTTAAACATATTATTTGTTTGTATTTGTTATGTCATACTTGTTGTTAGATATTTAATACTTGTTTAATATAAATTATCAATTGTTTGCTAATTATTAGTTGATAAACATCTCAATTATTTATGGTTTGACATAATATTTACTGTGTTTACTATTATATTAAATTTTTTAACAGTTGAATAATTTAATTTAATTTAATTAGAAAAATAATAATCAATTTTATTTATAAAATATTTCAAATTAAATTTATAAAAATACACCAAAAAAGTAAATGTAATTTATATATAACTTTAGAAATGTTTAAATTATTATAAATATATAAATATACTAATAATAAAAGTTATTTATATTAATAATAATAATAAATATCCAGACAATGATATAATAAAAATCAATATTATCAAATAAACATTTGATTAAATATTTATTAAATAAAATAAACATAGACTATTCAATAATAAACCTAGGACAAAAGCTTAACCTTTTTATATTATTATATTATACAAAGTATAATCAATTTAAACATTAAAATCTATAAAAATTTAATTTCCCACACATTTATTAATATAAATGTTATTTGTTATTAAATTTTTAAAAATAGCTAAAATATCTTGTTTTGAAAAGAAATTTTGTTTTAAAATTTTTTTATTTATTAAAATTTAATTTATTTATTTAACAAAAATAATATATTTATTTTATTAGTGTATAAAATCGGATAAAATATAAAATAATACAAAAAAAATTATATAAATAATTTATCACTCAATTTAACATTCAATATATTATAGTCTATATATATTTAATATATATTTACTATTGTTTTTTCAGATAACATTATAAAGCAATCCTATAATAAAAATCACTTATTTTCTATCAATTTTTTTCAAACATAAATACAATTGCTTTTCAATATTATATACAATATATTGAGTGACAGATATATCATATGTAATGAAAATTTCATTTTTATGGATGAGTTTTATTTATTTTTTATTATTTGAAAAACTTTATATTTTTTGGTAATTATTTTGTGACACATTTTTTTGACATAATAATTGTTTTTTGTGAAAAAACCGTTAGATTAGTACAAAATAGTGTTAATATGTTTTGTTTTAACTTTTATAGTAATTAATATATTTTGTTAATTGTCTAGCCGTTAGATTTAAACAAACAAAAATATTGTTACAAATAATATTAAATTAAAACACAAGTGTTGTTTAATAACAAAAAAATATTTACACAATGTTTGAGATGAGATTGCACATTTATATTTCATAATGCCACACTTATGGCACCAGAGTATTCAATAAATTGTATCCCAATAGTGTCTTGCCATCAAGATAAAATGTTTTTTCCTATTAAAATTCAATTTAATAAAACATCTATCACATTTTACAATAGATGTGTGCTTGTTTGAAATATGGCTTACAAATTTATTTTCAACACTATTGTTGTTAAACATAAATTTTTTATATACTATTTTATAAAATAAGTAAAACTTTTATACTTTCAAAATATTTTGCCAAATATAAAATCAATTTAAGTATGAAATAAATTATTTTAAAGTAAAATTGTAAAATTTTACTCTTTCTCTCTCTCTTTCTAATACAATAACTTTTATATCTATTATTAAAATATTATGTAAATTCATAGACTTTTAATAACATGGATTATATGATTATATTATTTTTAAAAATAAATTTTTGTATTAATATCTACTGAAAACATATAAAATCTTGTTTAAAACAAGAAATTGTTTATTGAAATTAAATATCAACCAGGAATATTTATTAAAAATAATATTTGCTATCATTTGCTATACCTAATTTAATTGTATTAATAGTTTGTGTGCTTTTCCTTTCAAATAATAACTAAAATAAAAATCAGGACTGAATAGTAAGGGCACCCGAAAAAAATATGGGTCACTGTCTGATACACTATAACATGAAAAACATCACGTATTCATTTACTTTATAAACAATTTATTATTTTTTATTAAGTAATTTAACTTATTTTGTCATTTGTTTATTGATTTTGTTTTATACTTATAAACAAATAATTTTTTTAATTAATAAAATTGCTATTAGAAATGTAAATATAAGAAATATTTAATTAAATTTGTATAATAAATATGTTTTATAAAACATTTATATGCATAACAAAATTATTTTTTTGAAATAAAATATAAAAATTTTAATTATAATTTGTAAATATTTATTTAAACATCTATTTATATTTAATTTT
This sequence comes from Dissorhina ornata, assembly GCA_034695265.1. Taxonomy (NCBI): domain Eukaryota; kingdom Metazoa; phylum Arthropoda; class Arachnida; order Sarcoptiformes; family Oppiidae; genus Dissorhina; species Dissorhina ornata. The sequence goes on from JAQIWK010001355.1 coordinate 4,294, forward strand.
TTAATTATATTATTATAATTTATTTTTTGTAAATATTTACAGCCTAATTAATGATTGCTTAACAATTTTTATATCGTTAATTTATTTATATTAAGTTAATATTATTAACTATATTTTTTGTGATCAAAAAAGATAATAACAAAATAATTTTCCATAAAATATATAATTAATTATAAAAAATGATTTTAAAAAATATTAATATTTTATTTACAACCCTTTCATTTTTAATTCATTAATTAAAAATATGTTTTTAAAAATAATATATAATTTTCTTCAAACACTACGATAAATAATAAATGAATTGATTCACTCATTTGGTTCATGAAATGAAATTATAAAATATTTATTAAAATTTTAATTAAAATTTTTGAACGAAAGCCAAAAAACTACTATAAAATAAATACAAATATAAAATCAAATATATTTCACTTCAATGACTGCCTAACACTTGCCAAATGACTGGTCGCGCGCGAGTTAGTTAAGCCATTAAATATAATGTCAATTAAACATAAATAAAATTAAAACAATTTTGATTACTTACTAGGATTGCTATTTATGTTACCTGTGCTAATTTTGTATTCATCACCACACAATTTATTATTTTTTAAAATTAAAAACAATTTATTTATTATTATTTTTTGATATATACAGGACTACTAACTTTTATTTTACACGTTTATAGTTATAGTTTAAATAGTTATGTCTTTGTTTTTTCTTGTGTGTATAGTTTTATTGTGGGTTTACTATACAAAACGGCTTTTACAAGTATATTATTAATGGTATGTGATATTGAAATGGGATTTGTTGTCTTGTGGTATCATAAATTAACAAGCAACAATTTGTTAAACATTTATAATAATCCGGTATATAATTCGTGCGATACATACGACAAGTTTTTTTTTAAATTGATAAATGATTTTTTAGTCTCTCTCTCTCTCTCTCTCTCTCTCTCTCTCTCTCTTAAAAGATGATTGTATTATTAGATAAGATAAATAATTTTGTATTTTTAATTAATTGTTTATCTGCTTTATTTTTAATTTACAATTAGATTAATATTTTATTTTTTATGCTTTTTTAATTTGAAAGATAAAATATAAGCGTAAAAAATCAGTTTAAAAGTGTAACTAATTTATCATATGTTTTAATGTAAAATATAACTTAATTTTTTTTTATAGACAAGTTATTTATTTACAATTTTTTTTGTTTAATAATTAATGTATAACATTTTGAAGTGAATATATTTATATTTGTAAAACTATAATAAATTAATCCTTTTATATGTATATTTAATTTTTTTTTTACTTAATTAGTAACAGAATTTTTAATTAAAATTATGTAAATTAATTTGGGTTAAAATTAATTTTTATATTGAATTATATTACGTATATATAATAAAATAAATAATTATTAGTTTATTTTTTAACACCAGATTTTTTATTTATAGTAATAGTTTTATTAGTTTTTTAATTATTAATGTAAAATACTTATTAAAACTTATTTATAATATTGTATTAATACTTTTATAAAACCAAATATTCATTATATTTCTGTCTAATCACATAATTATATAAATAATTTAATAAATTTATAAACATTTTGCTTGTTTTAATAGAAATTTAAATTTAAAAACAATTTATATAACAATTATATTTTTAGGTAAATCAACTTATTATACAAAATAAATATTTTCGTATAAAATATAAAATTATTAAATATAATACATATTTAAATAATAATTATAATAATAGATATCTTGAATATCAATCAATGAATAAATTATTTATTTTTATAAATATATTTTATTTTTTAAGTATCAATCAATTTAATAATTTCAACTCATAATATATTTGAATTATTATTATTTAAAAATAAATTTTTATAAACAAAAACACAAAGAAAACAACAAAAATAAAACTAAAAAATAAAAATACAAATAAACACGATAATTTAAATTATTATATTAAAAATTATAATATATTAGTTTAACACACAATTGACTTTTTTTTATAAATTAAAAGCATTTTATTATAAACATGTGTTTTAACTTTTATTTTGTTTTATCTTGTTATAATATAATATATACATAATAATTATATTATATAATAGTTTTATTGTATTATTAATTTATATTTTGATTGATTGATGAGTTGTTTTAAAAATATATTATATATACTATTATTGGTATAAAAACTATGCCATTCATCTGGTGTTGCAATAAATGTAATGATTGATTGGTCTCTACTATCAAAAGCGATACTAAAATACATATATTTATTGTATAATATTTTGTTTTATAAATATATTGTTATATAGTTTTTAAAAACTAAAAATTAATGATAAACTGTATGTAAACGACTGAAAATGTATTGATTTTTTATTATATATTTTTGAAAACTAAATAATAAATCAGATAATAATTTTTTTTGAGCCAAAAAACAATCCCATTTTGAAAACAATTTATTAGACATTTCTATAAATAAATTTTTGTCTGGTTGTTAAAAATATATACGATATCATACTAGACTAGGTTATTTACTGTTTTATAGGTTTTAAACTAGTCAATATTTTGATTAATTACTGACAATATAGATTTTAAAAATCTATAAGTTTTGTTTTAAATACATAAATTTTGAAAAAGTCACTTTTAATTTAAGAAATAATTTATAAATTTATTTTACAAAATTTCTAAATTATATGTTATTTTTAAATTAAATTTAAACAAACTTTTACTTTTCAAATATGTTTTATTTAAAATAAAACTTTTAATATTTTCAATAACAATTTTTTTTATTGTTGTTTTGCTTATAATTAGGTCAAAAATAATTATAGTCATTTGAAAAGCATTTAATTTTTATAATAATATTATCATTTTCAATTATCAATATGTAAATTAAATTACTAAAGTATTATTTATAGTAAATTTTACACCCATTTTAATAGTTTTTATAGCTCTCTCTCTCTCTCTCTCTCTCTCTCTCTCTCCCGTCAAACATATTGTTAAACAAACCTTTAAGTTAAGCCAAACTTTTAAATATGTTTTGATCATAAAAACTATAAAATTTATATTATTTTTTAATTAAAAAATATATAAACCTTTTTGACGTTTCCTACAAACTGTCAGTCATTATAAGAGCAAAACATTTTCAAACAAAAAATAAAATATCTTTTTATCAAAAATTTTTATTTATTTATTTATTTATAATACAATTATTAATGTTATTTATGAAAATCACGTAAATTACTATTTTTATATTTTAAAAAATAACAAATAAATAGTATATTATTTAAATAAATTTATTTAAATTTGATAATGAAATACAGCTTTATTTGCATATATTATACAAACTTTAGATAATAATAAATGCTTTATATTTTTATTGTTTTTTATATATAAACTTTATATAAAAGTTTATTTTCCTGATTAAATACGGACATTGAAAAATAAAGTCAAAACCCTTTTGTTTAATAATGTATTTATAAAAACTTGTTTAACATATAAATAATATATTTATAAATTTAACATTAATTAGTTAGGCGACTGAAAAATAAGATGTAAACCAGAGATACAAACCAACAAAATAATAATGATATCATTCACTCCCAGGTCTTCCCTGACTTACAAACAAAACTTTAAAAAATAAGTGAAAAATGATTTTTTATTTTTTAAACTATTTTTTGTGTGAATTTCAAGTTTACCACAAAAAACTATAAGTAAAAAATCATTAATAAAAAATAATTCAACAAAAAAATCCATTAAAAATATTATAATATAATTTTAAAAATTACATTATAATCTAGTTTTTTTTTAAATAATAATTTAGTGATGATATCATTAATCAATTGTATTATTCATGTAACTTTTTTTGTTTGTTTGTTTGTTTGAACAAGTTATAAAAAAAAATTAAACTTGTTCACTTTATCAGTATATACTATAGTGTCTATTATTTAAAATATTCAAAAGTAATAAAAAAGCAATTTATAAAATTATATTACTAGTGTTTTATTAAAGCCTACATTTACGGAAATAAAAATTATATAAATTTGACGCCTTTTTTATTTTAATAATTATAATTTAAATTTTCATTTTATTGCTATTATTGTTATATTGTCTGTCTATTATCAATAAATTTTAACTTTAAACACTATCTAGTACATTTATATAAGCATATTTAATTTGTATGTGTCTTACGATTAAATATTTATAGTTTTTATAATATATTGTTATTTAATTATTTATTTTGTACAGAATTTAATATATGTATATTGAATAAACACACAATTTATTTTTTTAATATAATTTATATTGTTATTTTTAATTTTTTAACAAATTGCCAGTTGTCATTTATATAATAAAAGTTATATATAAGTTATATTGCTTAAATAGGTGTTGCTATTAAATATATGATTGTTTGCAAACTTTGCATATATACGACTGTCCTTCCCAATGCTATAAATGGACACAATTTTTATGCAAAAAATAAATTTAAAAATAAAGTAAAAACTCATAAATAATGAAAGTTATAGTCAAACTAATCATGAGATATACAAAACGGGAATTTTCTTACGTAAGTCAAACACTAACACAAAGTTTTAATTGAAAAATAAAATAAAATATATAAACAAAAACATTATTCAAATGTGTCGTTTTATTGTGTGTTTTGTGATTAGTTTAAATATAAATGTATTATAATTTTAATTTTTTTTAAATAATAACTATTTTATTTTTTATTTTGTTTTAAACTAAACAAAGAATTAAAATTTTTAATCCTAAAAATCGTGATTATTGTATCAGTGTATTTATTTATTTTTTAAAAACTATTTATGTTATAAATAAAATAATACATAATTTTAATTGTTTTATATAATTATTTAACAATGACAAAATTTATATAAATAGCTAATTACAATATATATACAAATAAATTATTTTAAAAATTAATTCAATAAAATTGTGATTATTTATATAGATATTTTTGAAAATGTCTTTAATTATTTCTATTAATCATTAAAAATAATAATTTTATAAAATATTAAAATTAAATAAATAAAATATTTTCCATTAAATATTTAGTTACCAAGGTAATAAATTAAATATTAAATAATAAAGATAGCAACTTCCGCTGTTATCACAAATGTTATTAAATATTTCATAAATTATATATTTTTTAGATAAAAATAGTAATAAAAATAAACTTGCTAAATAGAAATTACATATTAAGTTTATAAATAATAAATAAAAATAAGTAATAATTTTATATTACAAAATTTATAACAAATATAAAATTGTAAATGTATTTGTTATAATATTAATTATATGTTATAAATTTTTATAAATTAAATTACATTTGTACATTAAAAATCTATTTATAAAACACATATTTAACAAATTATTGACTAATTATAATTACATTATTTAATTAATTTATAAATTTAACTTTAAACATAAAACTTCAAAGCTAGATTAAAGAGCAAGCATTTATTTTCAATTAAATTCAGATAAATAACATTAAATTATTTCTTTAATTACAAATATTAATAGGTTTTATATGTAATTAAATTTATAAATTTACAAATATTTTGTTGTGTTTAATATGTGCGGGAGTAAGGATATTAAATTAAGTTTTAAAATATTTTACACTTTTTGAAACGGTAATAAATTACCAAGTTAATTATATATGCGGAATTTGCGCGCGCTTTTGGCAATTAAAAAATAATAATAAACCTGGTGCTTTCCCAATCGCGGTAAATTTATGTCATACACACTTAATAAAGATAACCTTATCCCTGAATATAACAACAAAGTATCTGGATAATTGCCAATATACAAAAAAAAGTATATTGACAATATATTATTTTTGCCAAGGTATTAGGTTTCTTACGTTTAAAGTTAGCAAGTAAAAATTTAATTTTATTTTTGACATTAAACTATTTTGACACATTTTTAATTGATAAGTTTGAAAAGGATTTACTTTATAATTTTTTATTATTAAATTAAATCAATAATTAAATTTATATTTAATAAAATGTCAATGAAAATAATTATTGTTTTTAATTTAAAAATATTATTTATAGCTTTGTTTTTATAATATAATAGCTTGTTATTAACAAGCATAATTTTTTCATATTTTATATGATAATTATAATTGGTTTTATTAAATACTTTACATACTTTTAAAGCAAAATATTAATTGTCAAAAGCTTTTAGTTTTTTATATTTTTATACAAATACAATATAAAAAGTGTATAATTAGACAATAAATCAGTTTTTAATATATTGAATATCTTTTAATAAAATATTTTCTTATCTCTCTCTCTCTCTCTCTCTCAAACATCTTAAACAACGTTATGATAGATAGTATATGTCCTCCAATATTGAGCAATTATAAAACAAAATAAAAAAATATTGAAAAAATAATAATAATAATAATAATAATAATAAGAGAGAGAGAGAGAGAGAGAGAGAGAGAATATTATTTAAGAGACCAGTAGAGTAATACAGTGTACAT
>JAQIWK010001356.1:0-10795 GCA_034695265.1 Dissorhina ornata
TCTCTCTCTCTCTCTCTCTCTCTCTCTCTCTCTCTCTCTCTCTCTCTCTCTCTCTCTCTCGATCGTCGACTTATAAGGTTTATTGTCAAAACATTTCACAACCAATTATCATGTCTTTAGCTCAAGTCAAGCGGTTACTAATCAATGTTTTCACTCAAATAGCTGGTCAATATAAACATAAAACATTAATTTGTATTTAATTAACATAAATATAAAAGATTTAATTAGCACTAAATAATTAATTTTATTAAATAATAATTTTCAAATCAAGAATTACCAATTATTAATACAACAAAAAATAAAACAAATACCGTTAATATGCAAAATAAAATAAAATTTATATTATTTGTACTATTGCAGTATTTATGCATTAAATAAATAATAATAATCTAACATTAATGTAACAAAATTGCTATAATAGTGGTTTGCTAATATGATTTTAATATACACATAATATAATAGCAATTTAATATAATATACATAATAAATATAAGAAATAAAGTGATGTAATGTTATGTATATATTTGTACGATTCGTGTGTTATTCTTGCGGTTTTGTGTGTATTTATATAATAAAATATATAATAATAAACGCATAAATATTTGAATAACAAGAGAGTAAGTAAAATATATTTAATATATTCACACACTTACCGATTGTATAGCTGTTTGAATAGTGAACACATATTTGTAGGAATATGATTGAAAAATAATATTTTATTTAATATATTAAATAATTTGTTGACATTGTATTTGCTGAATATTTTATAAAATTTGTCAATCATTTAACCAAAAAGTGAAAGCAATTCTTGCGTTCATTTATTAGTAGTTTTGGAAGCAAATAGAGGCAGAAATTTAAAGTAAATTTTTCAAATGCATACTATTTTTATTGATTACTGTGTCAACTCATCGTTTGGCTGTATATTTCGGTATATATAGTCTCTGGTATTAAAAGTAGTGTTTAATTTGAGGCAAATGTTTGTTTAAATCTTGTGCTCAACACTAAAAAAATTATAGCACATCTGATGATAGAAAGTGGAAGAGAAAGTGAGAGAGAATTATGTGAATTATACCAGAGTTTGTATCGAGACTTACGAGAGTGCATTCGCACGAAAGGCATCCCAATATATATCATCGCTCTTATCGTCAGTTCGTTCAATAAATTCATTGCAATTCTTGAGGACTGAAGCGAACTCTAACTCTGAGAAAAACTATTACAAAAATATTTCATTTTATCGTGAATTGAATTTTATTTCAAATATTATATTATAAATTTTATTGTATTTTATGTAGTATTTATAATTTTTGTTATAAATGTTTTTTTTCAGTAAATTAACAAATTATATATTTTAAATATTCGTTTTATAAAGATATGTATCATTTAGAAAAAAAAGTAAATTTTCATATTTATCAACAAACTATTTAATAATAAAAAATTAATTATAAAAATTTATAACTAACATTTATTAATATTTATAAAAAATATATTGTAATCATTTTATACGCAAATAAAGAATATTATTTAACAACTAAAAAAATAATTTTAATAATTATAAAATGTTAATTTTGTTTTAAGATATGTCTTTTAAAATCTCATAAATTTATTAGTAGTTATTAATTAATATAGCATTAATGCATAATGTAATTAAGAGGCACTATCGATGGCTAGTGTCTCCTTATCTGCGGCTTCGAGAATGACTTCGAAAGAAAAGGGTTGGAAAGCATATCCGGCGCCCGAATAGAACTTACTGTTAAACTCAACCCAATGTAGACGGAGAGCGTGAAGAAATGCACTCAAACCCTCCATAACCAACAATACGCTGACCGTAAGGCCGGCCCAAAAAGCAAACACAGGTACCATTATAATACCGTTAACATAATTGTTTGATGTCATGGGATTTACACCCTTATTCATAACCATATTCCATAGCACTTCGCTTAGCTGCGAGTGGGCCAGACTTAAGGCCCATAAACGCAGGTAACTGGCCGTATGCGAGACCGATCCCAAACAGTACTCAATGGTATGAATGGCTTGATTGATGATCGTATCGCCCAAATCAAACGATCCGTCGCCGTGCCCTCCGTGTCCATCATCACCGCCACTTTGTTCGGGTACATCTTCAACCAATACAGTTGTATCGCTGGTCGACGTAATTATGGTTATTTGACGGCTACGTTGTTTACTTTGACGATACAAGTACCAGGGCTTAAGTACCAACATCCATGGTACACATAGTAAGGCTACCATTAGTAAAACCATTTGAATAAGTTTCTGATACGGATACCATTGTTTAAGATATAGAGGAGTTTTGGGGTCATCCTCATCAGGATATCTGAACAAAAACATATTAATTAGGTTAATGAGTATGGATGGTGCGGCGGCTGATGAGCGGACATCAAATTTGAACCATTTGGCAAATATCATGCCATTCATGTAACCAAATGTACACAACAAGAATCCCATTTGCGGTACCCATTCGTACCAAACATTTATCCATCGCCTGAAATACGTGTGATTGTAATAACTTAGGATAACACCAAATAACATCTGCATTACACCCAAAATGACCGATAATTTCATTTTATAAGTATTCAAAAATGTTATTTTGTTTTCACTTATTTGCCAAATCGGGTCCATTCCGAACGGATACGGGTATTCACTACGAGTTTGATTCTTAGGATCCAAAGTATAAGATTTTTCAACAAACGTCTCATTATCGGGCGGTGGGGCGTAGTATTGAGAACCAAACAAATTCATAGACTTAGCGAATACATCGTTATACATAAAACCGGTATAGATAGAGAAGAGTCCCATCAATAAGATAATGTATCTGCCGTTGAAGAATGTCAGCCAAATTTCATTAGTAGACTTTTGAGCGGCCAGTTTGCGCTCTTTTAATACCATCCAAAGTGCAAATAAAAACATCAGTAATCCGTGTCCGGCGTCGCCAAACATGACGGCAAAGAGGAACGGGAATGTGACTATAGTATAGGGCGCCGGATTCACCTCCCGATAATTGGCCACTCCGTACGCGTCCACAATGTTCTGGAAACCCTCTGTAACTTTATTTGTGCGGTTAAAAGTTGGCGGCGTTTGCAATGTGTCCATTCGGTTCACTATAGAGGGTACGGCTGAACCGCTTCGATCGGTACCTATCCGTAGAGCGTGTCTAACGGTATCCAATCGATCTGTTGGACACCAACACTCGGCAATCAAACATTTTTGGGTGACATCAAAGTTAAACATATTCATTGACGTGTAGATGGCTTTCATTTTTCGTACTTTAATGAACCAATTCTTCGTATTCTTGGCCGACGCCAGAAGTATACGGTGTCTGTGTTCTGTTGTTTGAATCAATACAGTATTCAAGTCTTCAATGCGCGACTGCACGTTACCCATCATCTCTCGCCGATCCGATATATCTTCAGGACACGGATAAAGTGTGGCGCGAAAGCCTTCGCATATTTTCTTCACTTTAGCCCTGAGTTGGTCGCCCTGGAAGAAGATGATGAACACTGACTTCAGCACCAGATCGCCAGTCAATGGATCTTCAAGTGGTGTTTCAATTTCTCGTTGTCTGAGAAAGACGTTTCCCCGACAGACGCGCCACAACATGCGCTCAAATGTCATCATACGATCTCTTTTGATAACTCCGGCCACAAACGCCAACTTATCGCTGGTCGGACCCCTAGTCTCGTCCACAAGTATGGCGGTGTCGTCAGTGAGCAGTGAGTCGCGCCGTTGCCGGCCCTCCACCTCATCAAAGAAGTACTCAGTTTTGACGAGTATTTGTTTCAACTCTATTAACTCGGAGAATGTCTTCTTCAACGCTTCGGCATTTCTATTCACGTCTTTCAGCTCTGTTTCCAACTTTTCAAAAGTGGACTCCAATTCAATCATTTCTTTGGGTTGCGGTGCTTCAGGATTGTCTCCGGTGTCCAACATAGGTATCATCTCTTTGCGGATCTCTTTATCCAAAAAACGTAATTTTCTTTCCATTTCATCGCACCGTCGGATCTCATTGACAAATCGGCGCTGAAATGCATTGATTTCAGTATTCAGATCCTTAAACTCGACGATTCCCAGTGAACCCAACTCTGACACACAGTTATACGTGGCCTCCGATTGTAGAAATAGTTGACATAATGTCATCGGCTCTGACCTGAACAACGATCCCATTATGTCTTTGTTTTCTCACTATTTATTAATTTTGAGTATATTTTAAATAATAATTAATACTATTTAAAGTTTAAACTAACCAAGTTAAAAATTATACGCCCACTTTTTCAACTTGTATAAGTGTTGTATCAATTTGTATTACACTTGAAATAAATAAATCAATTGATTAAACAAATATCAATTAGTTTTTAATTGCATTATCACTGGTATATGCATTATATGTACGACACAAATATTGAATGCAAAGCAATACAGTTTTGTAAATTAAATGTTAATACAGATTATCGGTTACAGATATGACCCGTCGTTAGGATACCACACATGACTGACACAACATTTACTTTTAAAGGCAAATAGTTTTTTTTGGTGAATACAATGTCATATTGAAAATATATTTGATGTTTAGTTGATATGAGGATTAGTTGTTGACTAGAATATTTGTCAAGTTAGTATCTTGGTATTTATATTTCATGTAAATGTAAACATTTATAAACAAATATAATGTAAAAACATTGGTTTTGTTGATTTGAGATAAAATGAAAGTTGATTTAATTGAAACAAATCATAAAAATTTAGATTTGTTTTTCAGCAGTAATTTAATTATTTCTGTTTTGAAGACATGTGTCGGAAGGTCTGGAGTTTTACAGCACATGTAGTATATATACAGAGGAATATGTATTGTTTAGTAATAATAGTAGTATTCATTGAATTTATATGAATTGTGGAGACATTTAAAAGTGAATTATATTCAGAATGACATAATGTATTGAAAACACATTTATATAATTAAATTAGTTGTTACACTTCTGGCAATGCAATCATTATATCAAATGACACATATTTTCATATCATATTCAATTCATTTTATACATACTTTTATGCCATACCTATTATTATTATTATTATTATATTCACACAATTATTAATTTTATTATAATTTATATAATAATTTATTAATTTAAAATTACAGATAAATATGTAATATAAAATTTGACTATTGTTTTGCTATTCATTATTATATTATAATATAATGTTTTGAATATGTTTTGTATATATTAGTTGATTGCAGGAAATTGATTGTCTAATGTGTTTGACATTGAATTGAGTATGCTCAATTTTACACCAGGGGTAGATATTGCTTCAATATATATATAACAATCTTGTATGCTACAATATGTATTATAGCTTGTATATTTTAGCAAGTTTTATTTTTTATTCAAGCTAGTTTGTTCTAGTTTAATTTAGTATTAAATACTTATTTACAATTTTATATCTATTTATAAACACAAAGTTGAATTAATTAATAGCCCTAATATTATAATTATACCCATATAAAAATTAATTTATTATAAATTAGTCACTTTATGTTATCAATTTTAATGAATTTAATAATGTGTTATATAATTGATAATAAAAAGTATCCAAATGTCATCTCAATTAAAACAATTATATATGCATTTCACGTCATGGCTTTTAGTTTACATAACAATTTGTGAATTACTATAAAATTATTAAATAAATATTATAAAATCCTAATATATTACTAATATACTTTTTAGCAAGTTTTATATGAAATTATAAATACTAACCGGATTATACCAATTAAATTGCATATTATAAGTAATATTAAGTAGAAATATTACATATAATTTTAATGTTATTATTAAACTTTAACCAGTTAACATTTAATTAATTGGTGGAATATTTTTATTATAAGTTTAGAAATATAGAAATTTGTTTTGACAAACAAACATAATTAAACAAAATCAAACTTTTTACAAAAAAATATTTTAATAGAGAAAGATATTTTGATTAAATAGTTATCTAAAATATAATAAAAAAAATTAAATCACTATAACTATACAATTAAAATTTATTTTATAAAAAAAATATATAATAAAAAGTGTAAAGATCACTTTTAAAAAATTATTAAATTATAACAGCATTTAATAGGAAACAATAAATCTGTACGAAAAATAAAAGCCAAATATTAGGGAAACATTTAACACAATTAAGAAAACATTGTAGAAAAGTTTAATCAAATTAATTCGTTTGTGAGCCTTATCTATGTTGGAGTCATCCTCTTTGAGTAGATACCTTCGGGTCCCTAAATACAGATTTTCGGCATATTTTTGCCAATCGAGTCGCCGAATGTCCGAAAAGTAAAGTTTCTGTTCTTCGGCCGACAGTTGGTCGTGAATTTGGTAATAGTTTTGATTGTGAAATACCCACTCTTTACTAGTGAAGTGCTCCAATACAGTGAACGCCCGGTGCATCTTTTGGGTCACTTTAACCATAAGTCTCTTATAGCCAAGTAGTGTGAGAATCGCGTCCACAAAATAAGCAAACAATATGTGGGATACAAATTTGGTCCACAAATGATTGATTTGACCCAACGGTCCCTTATGTGATGTCGGGTTTTTAGCCAACGGCCGCACCATTCGTATGGAGGGTGCCTTAACGGCAGCCACTCTAGAGTAGTCTAGAAATTTGCCCCAGGTCACTGGATTGTCTGTACCACTTGTCAAATGAATCACTTTCTTTCTGTCATTAGGATGAGTAGCCGAATGCCATCCGATCACAATCAAAGAGTTGGCGATTATATCAACTATAATTTGTGAAATTATAGTTAATTTATAATATAATTATGTTTTTGAATTAATATTTACCTGGAATTAGATCTGCTTTTGCTTCACAATTGACTGAATTATTAAAACAATTTAAATAAAGTAATTAGTAATTGAATAATTAATTAATTGAATATAATTTTCTTACTATCCATAGTCCTAGCGATGCCTAAAGCTCCTAACATAAGAGCACCGGCCACACCATTAACATTATCCACCCAACCTATAAAGTATTTAATATTGTTAATATCAAAATTAGCTAAATATAGTAGTTAATTTATAAATACCCGGTGCGGGCTCCTTAACAGACGGCGTCACAATAGATGGTCTGACAATCACAAGAGGCAAATGACTGTACTTTTCGGTCACAAGATTTTCGGCAATAGCTTTGCTGAACGTATAAGAGTTGGGTCTGCCTTCCATTAGATCCTGCATTAGTTGAGAGTCGGCATCATATTCCGACTTATCTGCGATACCATTAGCCAATCGGATAGTTTCGGTAGAGTTTTGCTTCAATTTATAGACTTCTTCTTTAATCTCCAATAGACTACAGTTGGCATAAGCTGTCGATACGTATATTAAAGCCTATAAAATAGATGTTGTTATTACTTTTAAATTAAATAAGTTTTGATTTAAAAAACAAAAATTTAATAATAAATCTAATATATAGTTATAAAAAATTGTTGTAAGCAATGATAAGTGCAATAACACAACATCAACAGATAAATCCAATAATAAATTGACTTAAATGTTGAACAGTATATCAAAAAATCAATTTTCTAAATCAAATAAATATATTATTAAAAAAACAAAAAAAATTTTTGTTGTTGAATCAAAGATAAAGTCATTAAATTGTTTGCAAGAAAATTAAATAAAATATTTTGAAACAAACCTCAAGTTTAATCATTTTAGAGCACAATTGCATCACCGCTTGAGTTCCGCAAACATTTTGGACAATAAAGTCATTGAGTGGTCCGTGAAATTTGACCGAAGCTGCCGAATGAAACACTACCGACACTTCAGATATGAGACGCTCTCGATCCTCATCGGACACTCCCAGTCCAGCGCTACTCACATCACCACTAATGGCTATGATTTTGTTTTGTTTTAAGCCGTTGTTGTTAAGCGTAAAGACTTTAGAGTTTAATATCTCTTCATCGAGCCGTTGTTGAGCTGTTTTGCCATTACGTGAACGCAATAATACATAGATGTTGACAATACCCGGACACGAGCGCAGGAGTTTTTCGCACAAAACTTTGCCAATAAATCCGGTGCCTCCTGTTATGAATATAGATTTGCCGTTATAGTAGTCTTTGATCGGCGAATCCATGTTTCTTTGGTTTTTTATTTGTGTCCAACACTTTTACTCCCAAAGAAACAGTTAGAAAATGAAATTTAAGTAAAAGTTTTTGTGGAGATTTATGGGAAGACAAGTGAATAAACAATTGATTATTTGCTTTAAATGTGAAAAACCAAAAGAAAAATTTTGTTATTAGTGGCACTTGAGGACTGATTTCTGGTGATGTTTGAAAATGTTTAAAGAAAAACTATATTATATTGTTTGCTAAAGAGCTGACAAATCAAACAGTGATTTGTTTGGTGACCTCAGCACTGGTGTCTGCGATTAAGTCCGGATATAGACCTTGATTTGAATGAAGCGAAACACTAGTAGTAGTACTAAATCAAAGTGTTTTACTTTTTATATGCTTAATAAATATGTTGGAATTTACTGTTATATTAATGGCATTATATTCAGGTATTAAATGATCTTTTTAAATACCATAACCAGAGTTATGGTTAGAAATTTGCTTTCAAATAATTAAGACAATATATTTATATACTTTCGGATATCCTGAGTATAAAAGTATTGTATTAAGTATTTTTAACAGTAAGCCCATTGCTTATGCAGGTGTATAAGCATAGTGTATAGTGCTGGTGGTGAAGGTGTATATGAACAGCAAAAAAACTAGTTTCCAAACCAATTCACAACAGCTTTACTCTCGTTTATAAACTTCAAGGATAATCTCAATAATGCACACAATAATGCATTGAATTTTTGTAAATTACAAAGATTTTTATTTTTTGTATTTTATAATTATTATTGTCGACAGCAATAGATTTCCTATTTTTTAAAAATAAATTTAAATTATTAAATCAAGATATAATAAATAATTTATAACAAAATATTATCTATTAGTTAGCCATGAATTTAATGTATATTTAAAGTTATAGTTGCATAAATTTTATGCCATTAAATATATGTCCAAATAAATGTGTAATAATTTTGTTGTTATTGTTAAAATGTCTGTAATACAAGGATTTACGAAACGTTGGTTTTAGTTATTATTAATTTTTTTAATTTAATTATTTTAAAATTAAATTAAAGATTTCATAAAAACTTAACACTTATGTAATGAGAGAGAGAGAGAGAGAGAGTGAGAGAGAGAGAGAGAGAATTTACTACATTTTCTTAAATCAAAACATTTACCTCTTTAACAGTTTAAACCAAATATGGAAAGGTATTTAATCAAAAATGTGCTAGATGCTTCTGGTGAACGCTATGTAAATAAAATTCAATATTCCTAACATGTTATAACAGGTTAATTCAGATTTAATTTAAAATAAAGTAAAATTTTAGTATATTATGTGATAATATCTAAAAATATATACACAAAAAACTTAATGAATATTTAATCATTTTGTAAATTTTATATAAATTTGTTTATAGTAATATAAATAATAGTACAATCACCATGTATTTATAATATAAATTTTATATAAATGCAGCGTAAAATTCCACAAATAAATTAAAATCACCAGGAGACATCTAATATAATAATACCACCCTGGTGGAAATCAGTTTTAAGGCATATAATAAGTTGTTAAAATATATGTTATGACATTAAGTCTATTGTCTATCATATAATAATAATAATAACTACTGCATTGGCTTCACATGAGTTATCAAATGGAAAGGTCTGACTGACTCTGATTCTGTTAGTGTACGCCAACTGAGTGTCCATTTGTTTTAATGTCATTCATATCTCGTAATAGCAGTGCATAAACAGCGACAATAAATACAAACAAAATAACAAAAATTATAATTTAGTTTTTTAATAAATGTCTAAAATATATAATAAAGTATATTAAGGTATTATATATCAAACATACAAATAAAAGTTATGTAATAATGATTATATGTTTTAGTAATGCTTTGAATAATTTTGTTCAAGTTTTGGGTTTAGGTCAACGCACCACTACTTTTACTTTTATATATATCATTAACATTTATTTCTATTAAAAAACTAATTCATTATATCATTTGAAGTCTAATTAATTTGTTGATATCAATATTTACTGTTATATACAAATTTTAAAAAATTAGTTTATTAATACTATATTTGTAATAAAATTAAAATCTTTCTAATATAATGTTATTTAAATGAATTTCTAATAAATTACAAAAGAAAATTTCTAGGAACTTTACTTTTTATTTTATTAGATTTACATTTATGTTGAATTACATTTATCTAAATAAAGGTAATTTATTGTGAATTTTGATTATTTAACAATAAATCTTAAATCAATAACCTAGGATAATAATGAACTGATTAGCGTAAATATATTTTGAATTTGTAACAAAATAATTGAATTATATAATATTCTGGGAAATTTATTTTATTGCTGTAAATAGTTTATTTATCCTTGGTATTTTTCTGATTAATTTTGTTAAATAAATTATGTAATTATACTTAATTATTGCGAAACATTGATTAAAAAAGTTTTTTATAATTAATCAATTTTAAAAACCAAATTGCAATTAAATATTTTGTATGTTAAATTAATGTTTGATATAATAAACATCTTAAAATATTTGCTAAATTTTATTATAATAAATAAAATAATAAATTTTTGTTGTTGTAATTTTATTTTAAAATCTATTAATTAAATAAATTATTGGTTTAAATTAAAAAAATTATCAATATATT